>JAJOOS010001859.1:0-87126 GCA_029582725.1 Solanum chiquidenum
AACAAGTTTCCGGTAACTTCCGAAGCACATTTTTAAGAACTTTTTGGGTCATTTCAAATATAATCATTTCATTAAGTTCTCGACTCCAAACTCACATATGAGGCTCTAGTTTCACTCTATCATTTTCCGAGTCGTTACAAATACGTTTATTGAAATTTTGTCATGAACTAATTTTGTTGTAGTTGAATTATATTCTTTGTGTTCTTTGTTGGCTTCTCTAAAATAGGTGAAGAGATGAGTGCAAATGGGAGAAACTCCAGCCAACTTGGGAAAAATGATGACATCGGGAATTTACATGATGTCAATGAGAATCAATTGTAAAGTGTGAGTGCTATCTGATTGCCTCCGACCGTGGGCAATGCGGTGTTTCATGTGACCAACACAATGTTGCAGCTATTGCAAATGAAGGGTCTCTTTGGAGGACTCTCTCATGAGGGCCCTCATGACCACATCCGAAATTTCGTAAAATGTATGGGGGCTGTTCTCTTTCAAGAACATCTTTGAAGAGTCTGTCCGACTTCATTTGTTTCCCTTTTCTCAAATGGGAGAAGCACTGAAGTGGTTGACTGAACTACCAAAGGATTCAATTACTTCTTGGGAGGAGCTCACAAATGTGTTTTATGAAAGGTTTTTCCCTCCTTCAAAGATGGTTAAGTTGAGGGATAATATTCAGAACTTCAAGCGAGTTGATGGTGAACCTATCCATGAGACATGGTTAAGGTTCTAAAAGTTGCTACTCTAATGTCCAACTCACGGGCTATCAGACAACGTGTAATTGAAATATTTTTTACCAGAGTCTCGACACGGTCAACAAAGGTGTGGCAAACTAGCTCATTTGAGGCGGAATCATGAGACAACCATTTGACATAGCATCAACCCTTCTTAATGAGATGATGAAAATTAATTGTGCGTGGTACAATAGAGAAAATTAGGTATCTCCTTTGAACTTTGGGCTGATAAAAGAACAACTAGAAAAGAACTATGAGCGAGATGAAAACATAGCCAAAATGATGACCCAAATGATCCTATTGACAAAATATGTCATAGGAAGTGGCTGCAAGGCTGTGAATGCGGTCGAAATTAAAAGTTGTATAAATCCCAACAAAGCACACCTTAAGGCCATGTACAATGAAGAAGTACATTTCTTGACAAACCAAACAGGGGCTTCTCATCCGAATTATCCAAGACTGGACGAGAATCAAGGTTGGAATAAAGATCAGGATGATAGTTGGAGAGATCGAGATCATGAATGGCTTGACCTTGGTGAAAATTGGAGGGATTGGAATGGATAAAATGATCGCTACGTGCCTCCCCATAAGCATCAAAGGCCAAAAAACCAAGGGATAATCTTGAAAATTTCTGAACCAAGGATATTCTTGCTCGTATTCCAAACAAAGTGGAAGGATCGAAGAAGGTGCCAAAGGGAGGTAAAAACAATGTCTCTTCCCTTAAACAAATGGTCACATCATACTTGGTATCCATTAAGCAATTGGAAACACAGATGAGTCAAATATCGGCTCATTTAGATTTATGGAAAAAAGAGGGGCTCCCAAGTGATACTTTGGTGAACCTAAAATATGAGACATGATCAAATTAATACGTCATGCCACGACTTTAAATAAAGCACTTCTTGGGAGGCAACCTAAGTTTTTACTTTTCCGCATGTGATTAACGTTTGTTGGATGTGCAGGTTGAAAATTCAAAGTTTGGGAGAAATAGGCTGAATGGCGAGCTCTGAACCCACTCGGTGAATCACCGAGTGGTTCAGCGAGTCTGATGTTGATCTCCCATTTTGACCAACCAAATGGTTGGATTTCTGGAAAGTTCGGCGGACAAAAATCAATTCAGCGCGTCGCCAAGTGGATCGGCAACATTAATGAACCTCGACGACAGGGGCGCGAACTGAAGGGTGAAATTTTTTCAACCGTTTTAAATCAAAATCTCTCTATATTTTGAAATTTTCGACTCTTGCTCACTCTCAAATTCATATTAGATCTTAGTTTGTACTTAATTTTTGTGTGAGTGTCATTGTGTGATTGGAGTTCTTTGACTTGATCTCTTTTGCTTTTCCCCCATTGTTTCCTTGTCCAATTCTAAGATTGGTGTCCTAAATTAGCCTTAATTTCATGTTGAAATCTAAGCATGCTTGTTTGTTTGATGGATCTAATGTGTATCTTTGTGTGTTTAATCAATAATTGAATATTGTTGGGTCATCTAGCATGTTAGATTTTGTGTTTGGCATAATTAAATTTAAGTTTCAGGTTTAAATTGTTTGAACGGTGGTTGTGTGTGTTGGGTTAGTGTGGGTGAAGTTTGAGTAACCCGAATTGCACTAAACAACTTTAATTTTTCCAATGATGGATCAGGTGATGTCGTTCTTAGGGGTAAATACGTTGTTTGGACAAATCTAGATAATTTGGGGGAAATCTAAGTACCTCGGGATAAGTTATGGTGTGGGCAAGTCTTGAATTGCGTTGAATGAGTCTTTGATTTGGTTATCGTAGGTTGAGCGTTGAGAATTGGGAGTCGGGGTAAAATTTTGGCACGACTGGCCGTTTGGTGATTCGCCGACTGACTCCCTTCATTACCTTTTTGGCTTGGAATATTTCTGTTTTATTCTGTAAAATTTGGCGATATGCATGTGCTCGCCGAGATGACTCGATGACTAGCCGAATGTCTTTGACCTCGCCATTTTTTAAGCCCAGTTTTTGGAATTACTCTGTAAAATTTGGCGAGCTACTCTTGCCTCGCCGATTAGGTTCAACGACTCTCCGAATGACCTTCTACCTTGCCGTTTTGTGCTGACACTATGATATTTTATTTTGTAATTTTCAGCAAGATCTAGAGAGCTGGCCGATTGACTTCAGTGACTCGTCAAGTTGATTGGTGAGTTTTCCTGCACTTTTGAATTGCGATATTTTACTAACCTTTTCAACCAAATTCGTGTTGTTTACTTGTTTTGACAGATATGGCCAGACCAAAAGTTCCAGTTAAGGGTCCCCAACAATGCAAAAGGGCAAAAGGAGTAGAAATTGCTGTAAAGGTTGCACCTCCAAGATCTACGAGACCTCGACCCACTCAGACAAGTGTCTGGGGTAAGGGAAAACAACTTGCGGAGCTTAGTTCTAGCATCTCCTGCTCTGACAGTATGGGTGTCTACTCCACCCACCTCACTACATCAGAGTATGAAAGTGGGGAAAATGTCCAAGACTCCAGTCTAAGAGTCCGAACAAATTGATGATCAAACCCTAAAGCCTAGACATGTTGAGTTGCGCTCCAAAGTGTTGCATGATACGGCGAGACTCCTGACACTCCAGACACCTCCACCATCTCCAGCACAGGCAACAGAACCGGCACCACAAGTGCCCCTTTCCCAAACACCTCTGCCACGCTCGATGAATAGGCTAAAGGCTGCTGGTATGAGAACAATTTTAGAGGAGAAGAGGTTGTCCATCGATATGGTAGTTGACAGGTATCCAGAAACCTGTAAGTTCCGATGTGGGTCCGAGAATTCTATGAGAGTTATGCAGGATGCTCCTGAAAGGGAAGAAAAAGGCTGGAGCAGGGGAAACAATAGATTTAATTGAAGTGCGTGAGAAGAAGGTTAAATGCAGCGATACCGATATAAATGAGCTACTTGCTTGCAGAGTCCTGGTAAGCCACACCTTGACTACTACACTCAAGACCAAGTCGTTGCACGACTTTAAGGGGTTGTTGGCTTCCCTACTGTCAGATTTATCACCTCCATGGATTAAGGCAGGGGTCCCTACTGAGAAGAGGGATATACATGTCGCTACTTGGTATTGGTTTGGGTTCATCAGCAGCACCTTGATGCCGTTGCAGAATGAGTCCATTCTCTGGCACCCAAAGGCTGCATTTATGTGGAGCATTATTGATCGGGAAAGGCTGAACTTATTGTGCAGGAGATGTTCATAAGGGCCAAACATAGTCAGACCTCCTTACCCTTCCTATATCTCATCAATGATTTATGTCGCCTGGCCGGAGTGCTGTTCGTGGACAACAAATGATGTTGAGGTTACTCCTACCTCTTCTAATGACATCTGTAGGATCGAGGTGGAGTACATAAAGGATGAGTAAGAGAGGAGGAGGGAAGCATGGGTGGATACATTCCTAGTTGTCGATGTAGAGACCATAGATACATATACTACTCCTACTACTATGGCCAGTGAGCCGACAAGTATGCCTAGATCCTCCACTCCTGCTACTTTTGTTGTTGCTGCTACCTCCCACCCCCATTGACTCATGCCATGATTTACAAAATAGGCAACCTTACCTATTCAGTCAATGTGCGTGCTTCGAGAGTTGAGGCAACTTTCCCCTCCATGATTAAGCCATCTATTGAGGCCACACTTGCACCCATTTGGGAAGAGCTACAGGGACATCGTGAGTTGATTACATCCCATGGTCGAGGTTTAGATGCACTGAATGTGATGGTGGAGGCATGTGAGTGGAGTGATTACGTGGCCATTGATATGACAACCTTGAAGGTTGATATTGTTGGACTTCGCCGTGACGTGGATGAGCTGAAGTCTACAAACATCTCTATGCTTTGGGGTGGAGTTGACATTCCTGAGGGTCCCAGTTCAAATGTTCCATCTATTTATAAGATCCTTTCGGCTACTGTGACCGGAGATGCTACTTTAGTGGCTGATGGTAATGAGTCGGATATACCGGAGACTGATGAGGAAGAGTTAGCGACTCGAGAGGAGGCGATGTTCAAGGGCATAGAGGACCTTGAGGGTGATTTGGTCCAACTTTCTATGGAAGCCTCACTGCAGGACACATCAATTATTGGTCCCAGTGGATCACAACCCACTATTGGCGGAGAGCCAGGCACTAATGCCCAGATTGAGAGAGCCCAAAAGAACAGTCGCCTCAGGCTTAGCCTGATAGGGGGATCTGGAATCTCTTGCTATTTTTTTATTTACTCTTGAGACATTTATTTTATTTCACATTGAGGACAATGTTTTTTTATTTTTTGGTGGGGGTGAGGGTATCTCTTACCTATCCCATTGGGTTTTATTTGGTTTTTTTTTTTTTTTTTGATTTGGATGATCATTTATTTTACTAATTTTGGTTGTGTCCGAAACTTCTCCTTTATTATGGCTAAATTTGTGAATGTTGGTTTTTAATCCTATTGATCCATGTCCTCATTTCTTGATGTGTGAATGTTCCTTGCATATTTGAGTATCGATTGCGATCAATATTGATGACTTAAATAGTGCTCTTGATTGAACGATATGTTTGTGCAAGTCCGATGTGGCGAATTCGAGTTGCCTAAGTCATATGTGAACTCTTAGCATCTCATTATGACTAGTTGATTGTTGAAGTGAGTTGTAATGATCGTTGTACGCGAGCTTAACGTGTAGAGTGACGATCAATAATTGTGTTGAATGCCTTGTGTGGTGAGTTTTTGTTTAAATATGTGTTTTATGATACCTAGAACTTGTCCCGTTTGTCCAATTAACTAGCATTGGTGAATGAAATAGATGATCTTAGGCACAAATTCTTGAGAGTGAACCAAATTACTAGTATACCTCGCTGTGTGACCATCTTGTGAGAGCGTGAACCTAGCTTGGCACCATTGCCTAACCTTTTCTTTGGATGAAATATGAACACATTTAGCCCGAGCCTACCAACCTAAAACCTTCATAAAGCCTTGGTCCGTTTGAATATCCAACTTAGGTCAAAAGCCTAAGTTGGGGGTGTGGCAAAAATGAGGAAAGAAATTGAATAAGAAGTTGTGTTGAAAAAGATGGAACACCTCCATATAAAATAAATAAATGGTGGAAGAAAAAAATAATAGAAAAAGATTGAAAAAGAAATTTGAATCATTGGTGGAAAGAAAAGGGGTATCCGTTAAGCAATCCATGATTTTTTGTTCTTTAATATACCTAGGGTTGGTTGTGAAGATGAAAATAGTTTAATAAAAGGAGAAGAAGCAAAATTCAAGCCATGCTTCATGAAGGTAGAAGTCACTAAGCCAAAATGATCAAACCTTTACCCTCATCCTAGTTACAAGCCTTGAAAGATCTTGGTGATCTTGTATAAGCCAAATGAAGTGTTAAACAGCAAATACGGGCAAGCCTATGGATAAAATCATGCATGTGTTTATCATTGAGAGTATGCGAGTTGAATTTGATTACTTAAGTTATGAATCTTTGATGACCATTGTGAGAGCATGGAATCATCCTTGCTGTGAGGGCATTCGAATACTCTTATTGAGCATGAATTTGCATTTGGAGTGAGCATTGTGAGCTTGAACTCTATTTTATGATGGCTAGTCATAGTTTGAAACTTTAGTGCACAATTGAACATTTCATGTGTAGAGTGAACCTCAAGTCCATTCATGTTGAGTCTCAAGTAGCACTATTTTTAGATATCCCTATTGGCCTAATCGATCTTGTGTTTTACCTGAGGACAAGCAAAATTTTAATTTGGGGATATTGATGAGTTGGGGATTTTGACTCATTTTGGGCTTATTATTCGAGGATTAGTGTCCTCAATGCCTATTTGATGCTCATAACTAATGTTAAAGTGTTGATATGCATCAAGGATGGCTAAAGAGCAAGTAAATTACATAACGAGGAAAAAAGGAGAGAAAAAGTTAAAAAAGTTGAAGGAAAGAAAAGTTGGAAAAGCTGGTACTCGCCAAAGCCACTCGGAGACTCGCCGAGTGGACCTTCATCTCACCTAAAGTTCCAACATGCCAGCCCATAGATGAAACCAACTTGGTGAGTAGATAAGCGATTCGGCGACACGCAAAAGAGATCGAAGATGATGATTAGGCTCGCTGAAAGTTACAGAATGCTTTGATGAAAAAACTAAGCCAAAAAGGTGACAAGAGGAGCAACTCGGCGGTTCACCAAACTGGTCAGCAAACCCGACTTACCTCACTGAGTTGACTCTGTGTTGAAATTTTGGGAACGTATAAATGCAATTTTAAAAGAAGAGAAGAAGTTCCCACATTGTTCACTTCTGGGTTTTTGAGTTTTTACATTTTGGAGTAGAGATTTAGAGATTGAGATTTTTAGTTTAAATTTCAGCATTTCAGAATTCCAAATCATTGTCAAATAAGATGGAAAACTTCGTTGGTAATGATTTCTTGTTTTTCTCTATGCATCGCTAAAACCCCCTTTATTTGGGGGTTTGATTATGTAGTTGAATGCGTTAATTAGCTAATGGATGTTGTTAGTTATTGATTTTATTGTTGTTTTGAAGTGGGTTCAATTAATTGTTAAAGTAAAATTGAGGAATCGTAGTTGCAAATGCAGTTCTAGATAAGTACTCTAAAATTTCTTGAGAAAGATTTATTAGAGTCGAATTACTGGTTGATAGTTGTAGTGATTGCTTCTTTAATAATCTAGCTTGAGAAAGTGGGTTTGATTGCATTCTTACAAATCTTGCTTGAAAGAGTGGATTAATAAAGTAATTGGGTTGCTCAATTGTGTTTGGCTTGTTGAGGTTCGAAAGACTCGCTTGAAACACAATAGTTGATTGAGAAATGACTATTGCACTCAAAACCTAACCTACCCATTGAGATTTAACATCCATTACGCGAATTTAGCATTCAACTTATCACACTCCTAATGACCAATCTCTACTTGTTTACTTCCCGTTATAGCTGTCATAAATTGATTACCTAAATCCCCCAATTTGATATTAATCATTGAAACTTTTTGATTTGTTTTATTATTCCGAATGCATTACCTTTACAAACAATTAGGACACCATTTTACTTGTTGATCGCATTCCCTACTGTATCACTTCTTGTGGGATCGACCCCAACTATTAGTTGTATTTATACTTTTTAGCGACCGCCTACACTTAGAATTGGATGAAGTGTAGTTGAGAGTTATCAAAAATGCCGCCGCTGTCGGGGAGTGGTGCTTAGAATTTGCTTATTGAAGTTTAGTCGTGAACTGATTATGTTGTAGTTGAATTATCTTATTTGTGTTCTTTGTTTGCTGCTTTAAAAAAGGTGAAGAGATGAGTATAAATGGGAGCAACACCAACCAACTTGGGAACAATGATGACATTGGGAATTTGCATAATGTCAATGAGTATCATTTGGGAAGTGCGAGTGCTATCTAATTGCCTCCAACTATGGGCAATGCGGTGTTCCATGTGAGCAGCACAATGTTGCAGCTGTTGCAAATGAATGGTCTCTTTGGAGGACTCGCGCATGAGGACCCTCATGACCACATTCAAAACTTCGTAGATGTATGTGGGCCGTTCTCTTTCAAGAACATCACTCAAGAGTCAGTCCGACTTCGTTTGTTTCCCTTTTCGCTAATGGGGGAAGCAACGAAGTGGTTGACTAAACTACCAAGGGACTCAATTACTTCTTGGGAGGAGCTCACCGATTATGAAAGGTTTTTCCCTCCTTGAAAGATGGTTAAGTTGAGGGATAATATTAAGAACTTCAAGCGAGTTGATCGTGAACCTATTCATGAGACAGGGTTAAGGTTCCAAAAGTTGTTGCTCTAATGTCCAACTCACCGGCTACCGGACAATGTGTTATTGCAATATTTTTACTGGAGCCTCGACACAGTAAAGAAAGGTGCCGGAGACCTGCTCATTTGAGGAGGAATCATGAGACAATTGTTTGACATAACATCAGCCCTTCCTAATGAGATGACGAATATTAATCGTGCATGGTACACTAGAGAATATCAAGTGTCTCTTTTGAACTTTGGGATGACAATGGAACAACTAGAAAAGAACAAGGAGTGAGAGGAAAACATGGCCAAAAGGTGACTGAAATGGACCTATTGACAAAATATGTCATGGGAAGTGGCTGCGAGGCTGTGAATGCGGTCGGAATTAATAGTGGTATAAATCTTGATGAAGCACACTTTGAGGCCTTGTACAATGACGAAGTGCATTTCTTGACAAACTAAGTGGGGGTAATAGTCGAAATTATTGAAGACCGAGCAGAAATCAAGGTTGGAATAGAGATCGTGATGATGGTTGGAGAGATTGAGATCGTGAATGTTGTGACCGTGGTGAAAATTGGAGGGATCGGGATGGCGACAAAGATAGCTATGCGCCTCCCCATGAGCTTTAAAATCCGAAAGAATCAAGGGCTGATCTTGAAAATTTCTGAACTAAGGATATGTTTGCTCGTATTCAGAAAAAAGTGGAAGGATAGAATAATGTTTTGAAGGAAATGAAAGACGGCGTCTCTTCCCTTAACCAAATGGTCACATCACACTCGGTATCCATTATGTAGTTGGAAACACAAATGGGTCAGATCTCGACTCATTTAAATGCAATGCAAAAATGGGGGATCCCAAGTGATACTTTGGTGAACCCAAAAAATGAGACATAATCCCATGACTACGTCGTGCCACGACATTAAATAAGGCGCTTCTTGGGAGGCAACCCAAGTTTTTAGTTTTCAGCATGTAAATATCATTTGTTGGATATGCAGGTTGAAAATTCAAAGTTTGGGAGAAATATACAGAAGGGCGAGCTCAGAATCCACTCGGCAAATCGCCGAGTGGTTCGGCGAGCCCGATGTTAATCGCCTCTTTTGACCAACCAAATGGTTGGAGTTCTGGAAAGTTCAGCGAAAAAAAATCAATTTGGCATGTCACTGAGTGGATCGCCGACATTAATGAACCTCTCTGACTGAGGCATAAGCTGAATGGTCAAAGATTTCAACCGTTTTAAATTCAAAATATGTTCACATTTGTAACTTTTCGACTCTTGTACTCTCTCAACTTCATATTAGATCTTATTTTTTATTGAATTTTTGCGTGAGTTGAGTTATTGGAGTTCTTTGACTTCCTCTCTTTTGCTTTTGACCTCATCATTTCCTTGTCCACTTCTGAACTAAGGATATGCTTGCTCGTATTCTGAAAAAGGTGGAAGGATAGAACATGGTTTTGAAGGAAATGAAAGACGATGTCTCTTCCCTCAATCAAATGGTCACATCACACTCGGTAACCATTATGCAGTTGGAAACACATATGGGTCAGATCTCGACTCATTTAAATGCAATGCAAAAAGGGGGGCTCCCAAGTGATACTTTGGTGAACCCAAAAATTGAGAAATAATCCCATGACTACGTCGTGCCATGACATTAAATAAGACACTTCTTGGGAGGCAACACAAGTTTTAACTTTTCAGCATGTAAATATCATTTGATTGATATTCAGGTTGAAAATTCAAAGTTTGGGAGAATTATACAGAAGGGCGAGCTCAAAATCAACTCGGCAAATGGCCGAGTGGTTCTGCGAGCCCAATGTTGATCTCCCCTTTTGAACAACCAAATGATTGGAGTTCTGGAAAGTTCGGCGGACAAAAATCAATTCGGCGCGTCACTGAGTGGATCACCGACATTAATGAACTTCTCCGACTGAGGCACAAACTGAATGGTCAAAGATTTCAACTGTTTTAAATTCAAAATCTGTTCACATTTGTAACTTTTTGACTCTTGCATTCTCTCAACTTCATTTAGATCTTAGTTTTTACTGATTTTTTTTCGTGAGTTGAGTTATTGGAGTTCTTTGACTTGCTCGCTTTTGCTTTTGCCCTCATCATTTCCTTGTCCACTTCTGAGGTTGGTGTCCTAAAATAGCCTTAATTTCATGTTGTAATCTAAGAATGCTTGTGTTCTTGATGGATCTAATGTGTATCCTTGTCTGTTTAATTGATAATTGAATAATGTAAGGTAATCGAGCATGTTAGATTTTGCTTTTGGCCTAATTAAATTTAAGTTTCAGGTTTAAATTGATTGAATGGTGGTTGTGCGTATTGGGTTGGTGTGGGTGAAGTTAGAGTAACCTGAAATGCACTAAACAACTTTAATTTACCCAAGGATGGACCGGGTGACGCCGTTCTTAAGGGCAAAGATGTTCTTTGGTCGAATCTAGATAATATGGGGGAAATCTGAGTACCCTTGGGTAAGTTATGGTGTGGGTAAGTCTTGAACTGCGTAGAATGAGGCTTTGATTTGTTATTATAGGTTGAGCGTTGAGAATTGGACGTCGGGGTAATATTTTGGCACGACTTGCCGTTTGGAGAGCTTAGTCAAACTCGTCGAATGACTCAGCGATTCACCGACTGACACCCTTCATCGCCTTGTTGCCTTGGAATATTGTTGTTTGATTCTGTGCTTTTCAGCGATACACATGTGCCTACTGAGTTGACTCAGCGACTCACCGAATGTCATTGATCTTGCCATTTTTGAAGCCTAGTTTTTTGGAATTACTCTGTAAAATTCACCGAGCTACTTTTGCCTTGCCGATTAGGTTCGGCGATTCGCTGAATGTACTTTTACCTCGCCGTTTTGTGCTGAAATTATGATATTTTATTTTGTAATTTTCAGCCAGCTCTCTGAAGCTCGCCGATTGACTTCAGCGACTCACCGAGTTGATTGGCGAGTTTTCCTTCACTTTTTATTTGTGATATTTTATTAACCCTTTTCAACCAAATTCGTGTTGTTTACTTGTTTTGACAGATATGGCAAAACCAAAAGTTCCAGTTTAGGGTCCCCAACAATGCTAAAAGGCATAAGCAGTAGAAATTGCTGCATAGGTTGCACCTCCAAGATCAATGATACCTCGACCCACTCAGACAAGTTGCCAAGGTAAGGGCAAACAACATACAAAACCTAGTTCGAGCAGCTCAAACTCAGACATTATGGGTGTCTACTCCACCCACCTCACTACATCTGAGTCTAAAAGAGGGGAAGATGTTAGGTCCAGGACTCCAGTCTATTAATCCGAACCAGCTGATGATCAGACCCTAAAGGGAAGACGTGTTGAGTTACGCTCCAAAGCGTTGCGTGATCTGGCAAAACTCCCGACACCTCCATCACCTCCATCACAACCAACATAAATGGTACCACAAATTCCCCCTAGCCCAAGAACCTCCGCCACACTCGATCAACAGGCTGAAGGATGCCGGTATGAGAGCAAATTTGGAGGAGAAGAGGTTGTCCACCGATGGGGTAGTGGACAGGTATCTAGCAGTGTGGGACACACTTTGGTTCCACAAATTTGAGCAGTTCACAAAGCCTCAAAATCCATATGTGCCAACATGGGTCCGAGAATTCTACGAGAGCTATGCCAGGTTGTTCCCGAAAGGGAAGAAGGCTAGAACAGGGGCACTATTAGAGTTTGTTGTGGTGCGTGGGAAGAAGGTCAGATACAACGAGACCAATATAAATGAGCTACTTGCTTGCACATTTCAGGTCATCCACACCTTGACTACTACACTTGATACCAAGTCGTTGGATGTCTTGAAGTGGTGGTTGACCCCACTACTGTCACATGTGTCACCTCCATGGATTGAGGTAAGGGTCCTTATTGAGAAGAGAGATATTCATGAGGCTACTTTGTACTGTTTCAGGTTCATCAATAGTACCTTAAGGCCATCGCACAATGAGTCTATCCTCTGGCACCCAAAGGCTGCACTTCTAGGGAGCATATTGGTTGATAGAGGATGAATTTGAGGTCGATTATTGCGCAGGAGATGGCCATGAGGGCCAAACAGAGTCATACCTCCTTACCCTTCCTAGTTCTCATCAATGACCTATGTCGCCGGGCTTGAGTGTTGTTTGTGGACAAGACTGACGTTGAGGTTACTCCTAGCTCTTCTACTGACATCCGGAGGTTTGAGGCAGAGTATATGAAGGATGAGTCCGAGAGGAGGAGGGAAGAAACAATGGATACATCCCTAGCTGTTGATGTAGAGACCATGGATATGGATACTACTCCTTCTACTATGGCCAGTGAGCTGACATGTATGCCTAGCTCCTCCACTTCTGCTACTTTTGTTGCTGCTACCTCCAGCCCCCCATTGACTCATGCCATGATTTACAAAATGGGCCACCTCGCCCATTCGAATGATGTGCGTGCTTCGAGAGTTGAGGCAGCTGTCCCCTCCATGATTGAGTGAGGTATTGAGGCCACACTTGCCTTGTCACACCCTTTTTTTTATCGGATTGCGGTAAGGGCTTTGTCAATATAAATGACGGTATTGATTAGGAATAAGTGGATTTTTTCAGAGTCGCCACTTGTAATTGAGTTATGGTGTTCTAATCACCTTTTTCTATTTAATCCCTAACCAAAAGAAAATGACTCTTAATTTTGGTCTACAAATTAGAAATTCGGGTAAGTAAATATATTGATCGAGGGGAAAGTATTAGGCATCTCTCGAGTAATGTGATTCTAGCATGGTCACTTTTATTGACTTTTACTTATCTTAAATTATTTTTTAGATGTATTATTATAGGCCATGATTTTCTTGCATATTTTACTGTTGAACTTATATTTGGTCCCAACGTAGATGTGTAACTACATTCTTGGTCTTTACATTTAGAGACATAAATGTCTTCTTCGCATCACACCTAATAATAGTGTAGAAGTCTTACTTTAGATTAATAAGAGTTAATTATATTTTTGAACAAGGTGTGTCACCACATCTTTGAGTTTCTTTGAACTGTCTCCAAAAGGATGCATAACCACATTCTTAATCGAAACAAATATTTTTTAATGTGTCTAAAAGTTCGTCTAATCATTAAAAACCCAATATTTTGTCCCTCATAAATAAAACCAAATAAAGTAAATAAATTTAAATGTTAAGGATACAATATATAATTCTGACATCATTTCTATACCTTTTTATTTATATTTTTATTACTCTTAAAATTATGTATACACTTTTTAATCCAATAAAATAATAAAGAATTGTAAAAATGATTCTCATTTTTGTTTGATAAAATAAAAATGACAATAATTACTTTGAGCCTAAAAATCCCTACTTTATCATTATTGGCATCTAAATCAAGACAAGAACAATGCCATGACCCGTTCATTTTTTTTAGAGATCACAACTAATGAATAAAAATAAATAAATAAAAATAATCACCAAATAAAGTTGCTTTCATTCATTAAAAAGAGATATAACACTTAACACATTCTTCCTTTCAATCCACTCCTGAATAAAACAAAAGTGTAAGAAAACTTATCATATAATTACATCAAATACCATAAATAAATTAAAGAGATAAGGCAAAGTTGAATACCACAAAATTTTGACTGAAGCTCGATTAAAACACCCACAAATCTTTTGTAGATTGTATGTAGTGGTATATGTATTGTGTTTGTACCAAAATAATGAGAAAGGAAAGAAAAGGTGTGAAGGTGTTGGTGAATTTTTAAAATAAAAATAAAATAAAATGTGAAGGTTTTGGCTTCTTTTGATCCTGCATTTGGTGCTATTATAGTTGATTGTGTTTGTGATGTGTGGTCTTTTTCCTTTGGTTGCTGATTTTTTTTGTTGTTTGTTCGTCTGTGCATATATGTTGGTTGTTTGCATACAATTTTGTATATATGGGTGTATGAGGGTGTGTAGTTGTACGTGTGTGAGGGTATGGGGTTGTGGGGTGGTGTATTATGTAGTGTAGTTGGGTGTGTGGGTGGAAGTGTTGTGGTGTGAAGTGGGGGTAGTGGAGGAAAAAGGGGTGATAATGGGTAGTTTAGGTTATTTTTTTATAAATTAAATATATATAAAATTAAATTAAATATTTTTAACTAAAAAGTTAAATAGCCAATATAATTAAGAAAAACTTACCTATTTATTAAAAGAATATATATACTTTTTTGCAAATTTTCATTTCTTTTTAACCAACAAAAAATAATTTTACCTAAAAATGTGATTCTATTTTTGTTGCTTTCAAATCCTTTAAAATAAAGTTAATAAAATAAGGTAAAAATCAAAATATTTAATTTAGATTTTTATAAAATATTTAAGCTCTAAATATGGTGTAAAACTTAAGTTCGGTCAAAAGTTACGTGTCTACATGTCCCCATTCAGAAAGAGTTACGGGTACAACCCAAGTTGATTACGGCCCATGGTTGAGCTTTAGATGCACTGACTGCGAGGGTGGAGGAATGTGAACGGAGTGATCACTAGGACATTGATTTGACAGCCTTGAGGGCTGATATTGTTGGACTTCGCCGTGACGTGGACGATCTAAAGTCCACAAACATCTCTATGCTTTGGGGTGGAGTTGACATTCCTGAGGGCCCCAGTTCAGATGTTCCAGCTATTTCTGAGATCCCTCATGCTTCTATGACTGAAGATGCTACTTTCGTTGCTGATGGTGATGAGCCGGATGCGCCGAAGATTAATGAGGAGGAGTTAGCTATTCGAGATGAGGCGGTGTATGAGGACTTTGAGATCCTTGAGGCCTCACTGCACGACACATCGATGATTGGTCCCAGTGGATCACATCCCAATATTGGCAGAGAGTCGGACACTTATTCCCATATTCAGAGAGCCCCAAATGCACAACAGTCCCCTCAGGCTTAAACTGATAGGGGGATCTTTACTCTCCTCCTGTTTTTTTATTTACTTTTGAGACATTTATTTTATTTTATGAGGACACAATTTAGTTTTTTTTGGTGGGGTGAGGGTATGTTCATACTTATCCCCTTGGGTTGTATTTTGTTTGTCTTTTTATATTTTATTTTTATTTTGTATTGAATGATTGTTTGTTTTACTACTTTTGGCTGTGTCCGAAGCTTCTTGTTTATTATGGCTAAATTTGTGAATGTTGGTTTTTAATCCTATTGATCCATCTCCTGATTTCATGATGTGTGAATGTTTTGGATGCTCTCTTGCATATTTGAGTATCAGTTGTGATCAATACCAATGACTTGAATAGCGCTCTTGATTGAACTATATGTTTGTGCAAGTTCAATGAGGCAAATTCGAGTTGGATAAGTCATGTCGGAACTCTTAGCATCTCATTGTTACTGGTCAATTGTCAAAGGGAGTCTTGTAATGATCATTGCACACGAACTTAACTTATAGAGTCATGATCGATAATTGTGTTTAATGCCTTGTGTAGCGAGTTTTTCTTGAAATAAGTGCTTGGTGATACCTAGAACTTGCCCCATTGGTCCAATTGCCTAGAGTTGGTGAATGAAACATATGATCTTAGGCACAAAATTTTGAGAGGGAACCAAATTGCTAAAATACCTCGTTATGAACACCTTGTGAGAATGTGAACCTAGCTTGGCAAAATTTGAGCCTAATCTTTTCTTTGGATGAAACATGAACACATTTGGCCCTTTCTTACCCATCTAAAACCTTCATGAAGCCCTAAGTTGGGCTGTGGTAAAAATGAGGAAATAAATTGAGCAAGAAGTCTGTGAAATCCGCCCTTGAAGAATTGTGTTGAAAAATATTGAACCCTTACATATAAAATATGGTGGAAGAAAGAAAAACAAGAGAAAAAGATTTAAAAAGAAATTTGAAGCATTGGTGCTAGAGTTTTAGAGTTTGATATGAGGGTTAAAATAGTAAAAAAATGATTCCCGTACTTAGAATGAGGGTTTTAGGGTTAGGGCGTCAAGGTACGACTCCCCAAGGACCACCCAAGGGGTCCTTGAGGAGGACCACCCAAGGGGTCCTTGAGGAGGACCCCAAAACATCCCCAAAAAGCTGTAAAAAAAACAGCCTCCCATAAAGGCATCTACGGCAAGTAGATGGACCCATGCCCCGGGGGTTGGGGTCGTGGGTCAACGCCAAGTTTCCCCTGCAATGTTGAGCTGCAGACCACCACCAATGGAGGTGCAGTATGGTAAGTAGACCCACCCATGGTCCGTGGGTGGGGGTCTCGTAGGTAGGGGTTGCATGTAGTCAAAATGTTTTAAGTTGGGGACTTGGGGGTTAATTGGTAATTAGTTAGGGGTTAAGGGAGGTCGGTTAGTTAGTTATTAAACCACTTATATAAACCTAATAGACCCCTAAACTAAGTGAATTAATTCATTCTTCCAAGACCCCAAAAAAGAAGAAGAAGAAGAAGAAGAAGAAGAAGAAGAAGAAGGAGGAGGAGGAGGAGGAGGAGGAGGAGGAGGAGAATAAGAAGAAGAATATCCTCCATTGTTTCGAGCTCTTGCTAGGCTTGAATCAAGGTATGTTAGCTTATTCATCTATGGGTTCTTCCACCAATAGAGCCCCCTAGGTTTCCCCCAATTGGGAACACAAAACCCCAATCTAGCTAGGGTTTCTTCCTACATTGTAAGTAGTGATTTAGCATTGAATTATGATATTATGATGAATTTATGTGATTTCCATAGTGAACCCTAGTCTATTTGATGAATTTGATATTTTGTGAGTTTATGCCATGAAAGGTGAAATTAAAGAATTAGAATTGATCTTCTAAGATTAATGTCATGTGTAGTAATTGTTCAAGATTAGGATCATATAGACATAAATTGAACTAGACTTTATTACATGTGACGGATCATGATTAAGTAAAGTTGATATTGAACCTTTGTGATGAATTATGACTAGAATTGCTTAAATATGAAGCTTGTGACTTGAATGTCTTGTGATGTTGATATGAATGAGGATAGAATGAAGTAAAGCTTTAAGAGTAAGTCTTGTGGTCATGACTGTTGAATCACTAGGGCTTAGAGAGTAAAGCTAATGTGATGAATAGAAGTCTAGTATGTAGAATTGTGGTGAAAAGTCTATACTCACCTAACCTATTTTATAAATGCTTGAATGTGTAAAGTGATAAAATCAATTGAACATGGATTGATTGTCAAGGACATCCTTCCATGAGACATGAATGTTAAGCAAGGCTTAATAGTAAATCTTGTGGTGTATGCTTGGCTCCAAGTGCATAGATATTGAAAATGAGATGGAGTATCACACGAGATAGGGTATGGGCTCCAAGTTGAAATGAGAACCACACCTATTTTATGTGAGGACTATCAAAGTTAAAGGGGGAACTCTTACATAGTAGAGTGTGGATTTTCCCAAATTTAGGTCTCAGTACCGATGACTTGAATAGTGCTTTCAATTCAACGATATAAAGGTGCAGCTACACTGAGACAAACTGAGTTACATAGCTCATATGTGAACTCCTAGTATCTTGTTGTGAAAAGTTGGTTGTCGAGTCAATCTCTTGTGATGATCAATGCACGCTAGCTAGAAATTTTGGAGTCTTGTTTGATAATTGTATTGAATGCCATGTCTGGTGAGGTTGTCTTGAATATTGTGCTTGACGATGCCTAGAACATTTCTCGTTAGTCCAATTGATTTATTGAAGCAAGAGATTGAAATAATCTTAGGCAAAATTTGTGAAGAGTGAACCTAATTGATAGTATACCTCTTTGTGGCCACCTTATGAGAATTGTGAACCTTGCTTATTACCTTTTGAGCCTATTCTTTTCTTTGGAAGAAACTTGAACAACTTTGGCCTCTTTGTCCCATCACCTATAACTATCATGAAGTATAGGTTTGTTTGAATATCTAACTTAGGCCAAAATCCTATGTTTGGGGTGTAGTGAGAAACAAGGAAAATGAAGAAATGTGAAAAAAATCTGCCTTTGAAGGATCATGATAAAAAAAAAAAGGATGCAACCCCTCCATATAAGAAAAGTGAAGACAAAGAAAAGAAAAAGATTGAAAAAGAAAAGAGTTTGCAAAATAAAGTGTGTGAAAGGAGCAAAATAAATGGGGTATCTAGTGAGTTGTGCTTAAATGAATAATAGGGTTGATTGTGAACATCATAGAATGTGAAAGAGAAAAAAAATGTTTTGCAGGACATACTTCATGAAGGTAGAAGTCACTAAGACAAAATGATCATACTTTTGCACTCAACTCCGTTACGAGCCTTGAAAGACCTTTGTTATCTTGAGTGAGTTGAAAATATGGGTAGAGTAAGGCTGGTATTCATCTTTGTGAATGTGAGAGTTGTATTGGATTTCGAGATTATAAATTGTTGATGAATTTTGTGTGAGCATGGAATAATTCTTGATGTGAGAGTATTTGAATGCTTTTGTTGAGCTTGAACTTGCATTTGAAGCAAACATTGTGAGCTTGATTCTATTTGATGATGGTTAGTCAAAATTTAAAACATAGAGTGCACAATTGAGCATTGCATGTGAAATTTGAACCTCTTGTGTGCATTTTTGTTGAGTCGTGAGTAGCACTGTATGTATACATCCTTGTTGAACTAATTGATCTTGAGTTTTTAGTTGAGGACAAGCCAAAGATTAAGTTGGGGGTGTTGATGAGTCTGAGATTTTGACTCATTTAGGGCTTTTTTTCATAGTTCTATCGTCCTCAATGCCTAATTTATGCTCTAACTGATGTTAAAGTGTTGATTTGCAACAACGAAGGCTAAGGATCAAGGCAAGGACATTGCCGGGCAAAAAGGAGGAAAAAGCTGAAAAAGTTGAAAAAATGCAATCTTGGTGACCGCCAAGACCACTCGGTGAGTCGCCGAGTGGCTCTTTAGCTCGCCAAAAGTTCCAGCATCCCAGCCCTGGGAAGAACCTACTTGGTGATGGAAATGGACAGTTGGCACACCGCCTACCGGATCAACGACCTTGATCAAGAACCACTACTGTTTCCCCCTTGGGGCTTAGGGTTACACACCCTATCTTTGTTGACTCTTGGAGTGCTAGAGGAGCCTTGGTTGGAAAACTTTTTCTTGAACCTTGACTTACCTTGAACCTCAAATCTATTCTTGGAAGAACTTCCATCATCGGTCCTCGACATCTTCAACTCTCTACCCACTTGCTTGAATTTTTGTTCTTCAATTTACTTGGCATGAACGATAAGATGAGAGATGTTCATGCTTGGAATAAGCATAGCCGACCAACATTCATTCACCACAAGATCGGATACCCCCATAAGAAATTTGTTCATTTTAGCCCTAGAGTCCGCCACCAATGTAGAAGCATATTTGGACAATTGAGTGAACTTGAGGCTATATTCCTTCACACTCATACCTCATTGACGGAGATTGATGAATTCTTGCATTTTCCTCTCCCTCAATTCTAAGGGGAAGAACCTATCGAGAAAGGCCATCTTGAATGATGCCCAATCTACCGGACCCACTTTAATAGGTCTCTCCTCCTTCCATTGCTCATACCATACTTGAGATACATCTTTGAGTTGATAGGCGGCTAGTTCCACCTTTTCTTGAGGAGATACACCGATAGCATCTAGCACCTTAAACACTTCATCAATGAACCCTTGTGGGTCCTCCTCCACTTTGGAGCCAAACAAAGTAGGGGGATTCATCCTTGTGAAATCCCTTATCCTTGAAGCGGTTGTGCTAGCATAGGGATTCACTTTTACCTCTAGCATCCCTAGTAACTTAAGCCGCTAAAACATTAGTCAAGTTTTGAATTGTCATCCTTATCTCCACATTAGACATAGCTCCTTCTTCAATAGGAACTTGAGGCCCTTGTCGACCTCGAGGATTTTGTTCATTTGGAAGAGCTTGGTTGCCTAGGGGAGGAACTCCAGCATTTGCAATCTCATGTTCCACTCTTCTTGCGGTTGCTCTTCTAGTAGTCATATACTATATGCACAAGAAAATGATTAGAATAAAGGGCTTATAGAGTTAAGACTCTTAGGCACGACTCAAGAATTAAAGAAGTGAAAGTTCCTAAACATTTTTTTGCCTCTCATTCATAAGTGTGGTGCGCTTCACACTCATGAACAAGACTCCACTAGATGTGGTTCATGAGACATCAACCTATCAATTATCCCAAAAACTTATGCTCTGATACAAAGTTTGTCACGACCCGGAGCTACCCCCTATGAGTGACATGGCATACTTGACCCCGAAGGGGTCTCATACAAGCCCTTAACGTATCATCATTACATAAGACATAGAATAATGTGGAAAAATTAAAACTTTTACAAAAGAACTTCAGCTTCTTTCATATATGAAAAATAGGAATCTAGACTTGTCTCATTACACCATCTAAACATAGGAATATGAAAGTTGGGACTTAGCCCTTACATCAATAGAAAGTCTTATCAAAGAAAGTACAACATAGTCTTTAACTAAGAAAGTAAGCTAGAACTAGAATCAATAGAATCTCATCCTCGGACTTGAGGACTCACCAAAACTTGGAGGTAGCAACCCAAGTTTCTTGAAGAATGGACTAAATGCACCTCAACGGCCCAAACTTACACTCATAGGAGATGTAGAAGAGAAGGGGTTAGTACAAAAGCACTAAGTATGGAAATATGCATAAAAATCCTTAAATATGCTAAAAAGACATTTTTTTTTATGTAAATCATCCATTTATCAAGTTAGAAGATCATTTATGCACATAAAAACATAATACAAGTCATAACAACATTATCACATAATTCTTCATAACATAGTAGAACCATCACCTTAGCAACCCTAAAAGCATACTTGTGCAATGTATAGTTGGCATCCCACAATACAAACAATACTAAGTATCCATTTATAATCATCTTAGTGACACATATCAACTTTAGAGCTCATCACCATCCATAATCATACATAAGGAATAATCATACTCATTACATCTACATAAGGAGTCATACCGTAACAACATTCCAATCAACATATATCATACCTTCATGTCTTACCATAGCATAATGAACCAACCCACAATCACTTTCAAAGCTTACTTGTGCAATATAAAAGTGAAGTCCCATACCCCCACTCCTACTAAGTAAACTTATCAAGAAATCACAAGTATAGTTCAAGTCATATTCCTTATCTTATTACATAGGGAAAAGTGCATTAACCGATATAAACCATATGAGATACATTGAATCAGGTGTCATATAACCCCACACCAAAAAACGGCGTCCTACTTGCCTAAGGTAGAACTAGAAATATATAGATATAATGTCTATCCACTAGCTAATACCTATGTGGGCACATAGTTATGGGATAGGGAGATTGTTTCTAGAAACCTGACCTATTTTACTAGCTGGAGAGTTTCCATCTCATGAGAGCATATGTAAAAGACCCGGCCTAAAACTAGCAGGAGAGCCTCTAACTCATTTGCCATATCCGCTCGGTGCTAAGCATTATTCTCCAACTTATACATAGTTAAGGTGAATTACAATTTCATATGTGAAGGATTACTTTACCCTTCATTCAACCCAACTCATAACATAGATCATTGATTCAACATGGTGAGAGCTACCTTTCACCTTAGAATCACCATATAATCATCCAGGACAATTCATATATAAGCATGTGTAGTAGTAATGGAAACTAGTCTTTCAACAATACCATAATTCACACATTAGTCATTGGATCTTCACCATTCAAGTGGAACATAACTTCATACATAAATATATGAAAAGTAAGCACCTCCACATTTCAAGTGGATCAATCCATTCATATATAAGAATCTTAAACATAGAGCACCTTAATACAGTGCCTTCAAGGCTATACTTCAAGATTTAAAACTTACAATTTACCCTTCAAGGGTCATAGATCATGTCTTGAAATCACACTTAGAATTAATACTTTAAGCATGAATCAAACAAGGCTAATTGACTAAATTAACATAGATACTATTCTAAGTATTCACATTGCATTAACAAACCCATCTCAATTTCAGAAAGTTGGGGTCATGGGGAAGCACATGTGTTCATGGGGAATTTCACAATAAAAACCCTCGATAAAAATTAAATTCATCATAATATAGGATAATTAACATAAAGAAATCGTTTTCAAGAAAAACCCATGGCTAGAATCAAAACCCTAGTTTTTGAACAAATTTCCAATTTCGAAAATTAGTGTTGAAGGGGTTCATAGAGAAAGAAATTCCATGAATGAAGGTTCCCATACCATAATTGAAGCTTTTCCAGGAAATTGGAGTGAAAACCTTGGAGCTTGAACCCTAATCTTGAAGCTTTTGATGTTGTTCAATGGAGGAACTTGTAGAGAGAGGAATATTGGAGAAGAGCTGGAACTTTTATGTTGAAGTATGTGTTTGTGAAAGTGGTTAATTTTTGGGGATATTTTAATATAAAATCCCTTATATAGTTATTTAGAAATAATATAAAATATACCCAATTTCTAAATGCACTTAAAAATAATATTTACGAAAACGCCCCTGCACATATGGACTTAGCCAAAAAAACTAAGGAAATGTTTAAGGAAGCATTTAAGGTCCTTGAAGTGGTCCACTAGCCTTGGACCCTCCCTTCGACTTTGCCTTTGGCTTTTAAAACTAAGGCATATCCATGGGAGTATTCAAAAGACCTATTTATACCATATATATATATTTATTTAAAAATACTATAGACTATACCCATTTAATTTGGACAAAAAGGAAATTTATGAAATTACCCCTTTTTATGCCTCTCTTGGATTGCCCAAATAAAACTAAGGCAATTACCAAGGGAGCTTTTAAGGCCCTTGAATTGATGTACCTTCCTAAAACTCTCCCTTGGACTTGACTTTAGCTTTTTAAAGATAAGGCATAAGTCTACAAGGGAGTATATGGCAGTGGGCCCCCACATGCACAAGTGCACTGCCTAGTGTACTAGGGCAGCCCCCACATGTGGTGGTCCCCATTCGGTGAGGTCCTCTTTTGTCCTTATACCCTCACGTGTAAAGCCTCTAAAAAAACTAAGTAATTGTTTAAGGGACCTTTTAAGGGCCATGGACAGCTTCAAGTCCCTTGAACCCATGCGTGAACTGCCAACTTGCCCAAAATGACTAAGGCAAAGTTCACGAGGCCCTTCAAGGACAGTGAACTGCTTCACCTCCCTTGAACCCTCTCTTGAAAAAAAAAATTAGTAAAAATTTGGACTATTTTAGAAATCCATATTTATTCATAAACTTTTAAGATTCATACGTTAGGCTCTAGTTTGACATAGCCTTTTCCGGAGTGTTACAATATCTCCCCCTTAGGAACATTCGTCCTCGAATGACACTCTAAACACTTATAGGGGAAATAAAGAATCAAGACTAGCAGTCCAACATGGAAGAATCACAAGAATAATGCAAAATGCCAAGGAGGAAACATCAATTCCATTCTCGAAACATAACAATGCAACACAAGGAAGTAGGAACTACATCGACACCCCAATATGCACTAGATTCATCATTTCATATCATCTTAGGAGGAACTACATTCTCCAACTCAAATGAGCTTAACATAATCATTAAAGATCCAATATGCCATTTGTATCAAAACATCACTAAGCATGTTCAATACAACATCTCATGAAGTCAAATACACCACCATCATAATAAAGTGCAAACCAACCATGAGGAACATATAAATCATGAAAACTCAAGATACATTAAATGTGAATTCTCACTAGAACATGCACACATAAAGGAAATCATAAAAAGCTCAACAATACACATGACTCCCAATTCACTAGAAAATAAGAGGAACTACTAACCTCAACTTTGGGTAGGAGTAGAAGGAAAAAGATGAGGATAACGGGATTTCATATCGGCCTCGGCCTCCCATGTAGCACTGTCAACTAAGTGATTCCTCCATAGAACCGTAACGGAAGCTACCTCTTTATTCCTCAACCTCTTCACTTGCCGGTCCAAAATCTCAACCGGGACCTCTTCATAAGAAAGGTTCTCATCAACCCCTAGACTTTATAATGGAAGAATGGATACCGGATCACCAATGCACTTCTTGAACATGGATACATGGAACACCGAGTAAACCGGAGCCAATTCACTAGGCAAGTTCAATTCATAAGCAACATTTCCAACTGGTTTCAAGATCTCGTAAGGGCCCATATACCGGGGACTAAGCTTCCCCTTTCTACCAAACCCCATTACCCCTTTCATGGACAAGATCTTCAAGTAGACCCAATCACCTACCTCAAACTCTAGATCCCTCTTTTAATTATCGACATAGAACTTTTGCCGACTTTGAGCCGTCTTCAACCTATCTCTAATAAGTCAAACTTTTTTGATGGCTTCACATACTATCTCGAGACCAATAAGGGAAAATTTACCTACTTCAAACCAACCCACCGGAGACCTACACCTTCTCCCATATAGTGTTTCAAACGGAGCCATAGCAATACTTGAGTGGTAATTATTGTTGTAGGCGAATTCTATCAACGGTAGATGGTCATCCCAATTACCCTTGAAATCAATAACACATGCCTTCAACATGTCCTCTAGAGTTTGAATGCTGCATTCTGCTTGACCATCCATTTGAGTATGAAAAGCGGTACTAAGCTTCACATTTATACCGAGCCCATTTTTGAAAGCCTTCCAAAAGTGAGAAGTCAATTGAGTAGCCCTATCCGGAATGATGGACAAAGGAACCCCATGCTTCCTCACTATTTCCTTGATGTACAACTTTGCATAATCTTCCGCTGAAAAGGAAACCTTAACGGGAATGAATTGGGCTAATTTGGTAATCCTATCCATAATGACCCATATAGAATTATGTTGCCTTCGTGTACGAGGCAAACCCACAACAAAGTCCATATTGACATCCTCCCACTTCCTAGTGGGAATATATATATCTTGGGACAAACCTCCTGGCTTTTGATGTTCGGCTTTGACTTGTTGTCAATTTGGACATTTGACCACAAAACCCGCTATATCTCTCTTCATGCCATTCCACCAATAGACCTCCTGTAAGTCACGGAACATCTTGGTAGCTCCAAAATGAATAGAATATCGCGAACCATGAGCCTCTTCTAAAATTTTCCCTCTTAAATCATCCACATCCAGAACACATAACCTACCTTAGTACATAAGCACCCCATCTCCCTCTTGGGAGAAAGCCTCAACGGACTTGTTGAGAACTGATTCTTTCAATTCCATCAAAATAGGATCTAGGTGTTTCTTAGACTTCACATCAACTACTAAGGAGGATTCGGAACTATGATGAACCGTACAACCACCCTTTGGAGAATCAACTAGTTGGACACCTAACTGGGCCAACCTATGCACATCACAGGCTAACTCCTTTTTCTCATCTTCAATATGGGCCACACTACCCATGGACATTCGACTTAAAGCATCTACAACCACATTGGCCTTGCCGGGGTGGTAAAGGACACTCATACCGTAGTCTTTTAAAACCTCTAACCATCGTCTATGTTGGAGATTCAAGTCTTTTTGGATAAATACATATTGAAGACTCTTGTGATCGATAAACACATCTACATGCACCCTATAAAGGTAATGTCTCCAAATTTTCAATGCAAATACTACAACCGCTAATTCAAGATCATGGGTCGTATAATTCTTTCCATGGACCTTGAGTTGCCTTGAAGCATAGGCAATCCCTTTACCATGTTGCATGAGGACACAACCCAAACCTACTCGAGAAGCGTTACAATATACTACAAACCCATCGGTTCCATCAGGTAAGGTCAACACCGGAGCAAAGGTGAGTCTATCTTTAAATTCTTAAAAGCTTTTCTCATAAGCCTCCGACCACACAAACGTTGCTTTCTTTTGAGTTAAGGCCATCAATGGAGAAGCAATGGAGGAAAAACCTTCCACAAACTCCTATAATAGCCGGCTAATCCCAAAAAGCTTCTAATATCGGTAGGAGTTAGAGGCCTAGGACAACCCTTAACCGCCTCCTTCGAACTACCTCAATACTCATGCCCGACACAATATGATAAAGGAAAGCAACCGACTTAAGCCAAAACTCACATTTACTAAACTTAGCATATAATTTGTGATCTTTGAGGACTTGCAACACAATTATCAAGTGGTTCATATTATCATCCTCACTTCTTGAATATACCAAAATGTTGTCAATAAAGACAATCACAAAAGTATTAAGGAATTTTTTAAAACACTCTATTCATTAGATCCATGAACGCCGTCGGGGCATTTGTTAGGCCAAAAAACATCACAAGGAAATCATAGTGACCATATCTAGTTCGGAAAGCCATTTTATGAATGTCAACCCCTCTCACCCTAAGTTGATGGTAACCCGAATGAAGGTCTATTTGGGAGAAGTGGTTAGCCCCTTGTAATTGATAAAACAAATCATCAATTCTAGGAAGTGGATACTTATTCTTCATAGTGACCTTGTTCAATTGGTGATAGTCGATACACATTCTAAGGGACCCATCTTTATTCTTCACAAACAAAATTGGAGCACCCCATGGAGATATACTAGGTTGAATAAACCCATTGTCTAGCAAATCCTTGAGTTGCTCCTTCAACTCTTTTAGCTCGGCCGGAGCCATTCGGTAAGGTGGGATAGATATGGGTTTTTTGTATCCGGCAAGCGATCTATGCAGAAATCTATCTCACATTCGGGAGGAATTCCGTGCAAGTCATTAGGAAAGACTTTCGGAAATTCATTCACTATGGGTACCCACTCTAATGAAGGGACCTTGGATTCCACATCCATCACCCTAACAATGTGATACATACACCATTTTGCAATCAGGTTTGTACCTTTCAAATATGACACAAATCGACCTCTAGGAATAGAATTTCCCCCCTTCCACACTAACATGGGCTATTTCGGAAATTGAAACTCAACTACCCTATTTCGACAATCAATGGAAGCATAACATGCATGCAACCAATTCATGCCCAAAATTACATCAAAATCATGCATGTCTAATTCTACTAAAATGACCAAAGTGACTTTATGAGACAAAAAAATAGGACATCTCCTATAGACTCCTTTTGCCACTATCGAGTCACCAACCAGGGTAGAAACCAAAAAAGGTTCTTCTAATACATCAGGGAGTATTTCAAATTTCATGGCCACAAAAGGTGTAACAAAATACAAAGTGGCACCAGGGTCTAACAATGCATAAACATCAATAGAGTAAACTTGTAACATACCGGTCACAACATACGGAGAGCTCTCTTGATCACCTCAGGATTGAAGAGCATAGAAGCGATTCGTCTTAAGAGCATCAGAGTTAGAACCACTAGGAGCAATTGGCTTATCATCTCTCCCTTTGGCTGTACGGGTTGCACAATCCTTCAATTTATGCCCACTCTTTCCACACCCAAAGCACACACCCGTGCCGGCTAAATATTTACCATCATGATTCTTACCATACCTGGCACAAGTAGATCTCTCAACATAAGAACCACTACTATTTCCCCCTTGGGGCTTAGGGTTAGACACCCTATCTCTGTTGACTCTTGGAGTGCTAGAGGAGCCTTGGTTGGAAAACTTTTTCTTCAACCTTGGCTTACCTTGAAACTCAAATCTATTTTCGGAAGAACTTTCATCATCGGTCCTTGACCTCTTAAACTCTCTACCCACTTGCTTGAGTTTTTGTTCTTCAATTTGTTCGGCATGAACCATAAGATGAGAGATGTTCATGCTTGGAATAAGCATAGCCGACCTACATTCATTCACCACAAGATCGAAAACCCCCATAACAAATTTGTTCATTTTATCCGTAGATTCCGCCACCAATGTAGGAGCATACTTGGACAATTGAGTGAACTTGAGGCTATACTCCTTCACACTCATACCTCCTTGATGGAGATTGATGAATTCTTGCATTTTCTTCTCCCTCAGCTCTAATGGGAAAAACCTATCGAGGAAAGCCATCTTGAATGATGCCCAATCTACCGGACACGCTTTAATAGGTCTCTCCTCCTTCCATTGCTCATACCATACTTGAGATACATATTTGAGTTTATAGGCGGCTAGTTCCGCCTTTTCCTGAGGAGATACACCGATAGCATCTCGCACATTAAACAGTTCATCAATGAACCCTTGTGGGTACTCCTCCACTTTGGAGCTAAACAAAGTAGGGGGATTCATCCTTCTGAAATCCCTTATCCGTGAAACGGTTGTGCTAGCATTGGGATTCACTTGCACCCTAGCATCCCTAGTAACTTAAGCCGCTAAAACATGAGTCAAGTTTTGAATTGTCGTCCTTATCTCCACATTAGACATAGCTCCGTCTTCAATAGGAACTTGAGGCCCTTGTTGACCTCGAGGAGCTTGGTTTCTTAGGGGAGTAACTCCTGCATTTGCAATCTCCTGTTCCACTCTTCTTGCGGTTGCTCTTCTAGTAGTCATATCCTATATGCACAAGAAAATGATTCGAAGAAAGGACTTATAGAGTTAAGACTCTTAGGCACGACTCAAGAATAAAGGAAGTGAAAGTTCCTAAACATTTTATAGCCTCTCATTAATAAGTGTGGCGTGCTTCACACTCATGAACAAGACTCCAGTAGATGTGGTTAATGTGACATGAACCTATTAATTATCTCGAAAATTTATTCTCAGATACCAAGTTTGTCACGATCCGGGGCTACCCCCTAGGAGTGACATGGCGTACTTGACCCCGAAGGGGTCTCATACAAGCCCTTAACGTATCATCGTTACATAAGACATAGAATAATGTGGATAAATTAAAACCTTTACAATAGAAATTCAACTTCCTTCATATATGAAAAATAGAAATTTAGACTTGTCTTACTACACCATCTATAGGAATATGAAAGTTGGGAGTTATCCCTTACATCAATAGAAAGTCTTATCAAAGAAAGTACGACATAGTCTTTAAGAAAAAAAGTAAGCTACAACTAGAATCAATAGCATCTCGTCCTCCGACTTGAGAACTCACAAAAACTTGGAGGTAGCAACCCAAGTTTCTTGAAGAATGGACTAAATGCACCTCAACGGCCCAAACCTACACTCATAGGAGATGTAGAAGAGAAGGGGTTAGTACAAAAGCACTAAGTATGGAAATATACATAAAAATCCTTAAATATGCTAAAAAAAAAGGACATTTTTTTGTGTGTAAATCATGCATTTATCAAGCTAGAAGATCATTTATGCACATAAAGACATAATACAAGTCATAACATCATTATCAGATAATTCTTCATAACATAGTAGAACCATAACCTTAGCAACAATAAAAGTATACTTGTGCAATGTATAGTTGGCATCCCATAATACCAACTATACTAAGTATCCATTTAGAATCACCTTAATGACACATATCAATTTTAGACCTCATCACCATCCACAATCATACAGAATGAATAATCATACTCATTACATATACATAAGGAGAGTCATACCATAACAACAATCCAATCAACATATATCATACATTCATGTCTTACCAAAGCATAATGAATCAACCCACAATAACTTTCAAAGCTTACTTGTGCAATATAAAAGTGAAGTCCCATACCCCCACTCCTACTAAGTAAACTTATCAAGAAATCACAAGTATAGTTCAAGTCATATTCCTTATCTTATTACATAGGGAAAAGTGCATTAACCGATATAGACCATCTGAGCTACATTGAATCAGGTTTCATATAACCCCACACCAAAAAATGGCGTCCTACTTGCCTAAGGTAGAACTAGAAATATATAGATATAATGTCTATCCACTAGCTAATACCTATGTGGGCACATAGTTATGGGATAGGGAGATTGTTTCTAGAAACCTGACCTATTTTACTAGCTGGAGAGTTTCCATCTCATGAGAGCATATGTAAACGACCCGGCCTAAAACTAGCAGGAGAGTCTCTAACTCATTTTCCATATCCGCTCGGTGCTAAGCATTATTCTCCAACTTAAACATAGTTAAGGTGAATTACAATTTCATATGTGAAGGATTACATTACCCTTCATTCAACCCAACTCATAACATAGCTCACTGATTCAAAATGGTGAGAACTTCCTTTCACCTTAGAATCACCATATAATCATCCAAGACATTTCATACATAATCATTTGTAGTAGTAAAGGAAATTAGTGTTTCAACAATACCATAGTTCACATATTAGTCATTGGATCTTCACCATTCAAGTGGAACATAACTTCATACATAAATACATGAAAAGTAAGCACCTCCACCTTACAAGTGGATCAATCCATTCATATATAAGAATCTTAAACATACAGTACCTTCATACATTGCCTTCAAGGCTATACTTCAAGATTCAACACTTACAATTTACCCTTCAAGGGTCATAGATCATGTCTTCCAATCACACTTAGAATTACCACTTTAAGCATGAATCAAACAAGACTAATTGACTAAATTAACATAGAAACTATTCTAAGTATTCACATTGCATGAATAAATCCATCTTCATTTCATATAGTTGGGGTCACGGGGAAGCACATGTGTTCATGGGGAATTTCACAATAAAAACCCTCAATAAATATCAAATTCATCATAATATAGGATAATTAGCATAAAGAAATTGTTTTCAATAAGAAACCATGGCTAGAATCTAAACCCTAGTTTTTGAACAAATTCCCAATTTCGAAAATTAGTGTTGAAGCACTTCATGGAGAAAGAAATTCCATGCATGAAGGTTCCCATAACTTAATTGAAGCTTTGCCACGAAATTGGAGTCAAAACCTTGGAGCTTGAACCCTAATCTTGAAGGTTTTGGAGTTGTTCAATGGAGGAACTTGTAGAGAGAGAAATATTGGAGAAGGGATGAACTTTTTATTTTGAAGTCGGTGTTTGTGAAAGTGATTAATTTTTGGGGATATTTTAATATAAAATCCCTTATATAGTTATTTAGAAATAATATAAAATATACCCAGTTTCTAATTTAACTTAAAAATAATATTAACGAAAACGCCCCTGCACATATGGAGTTAGCCAAAAAAGACTAAGTAAATGTTTAAGGAAGAATTTAAGGTCCTTGAAGTGGTCCACTAGTCTTGGACCCTCCGTTGGACTTTGCCTTTGGCTTTTTAAAGCTAAGGCATATCCATGGGAGTATTCAAAAGGCATATTTATACCATATATATATTTATTTAAAAATAATATAGACTATACCCATTTAATTTGGACAAAAAGAAAATTACGAAATTACCCCTTTTTATGCCTCTCTTGGATTGCCCAAATAAAACTAAGGCAATTACTAACGGAGCTTTTAAGGCCCATGAATTGATGTACCTTCCTAAAACCCTCCCTTGGAATTGCCTTTATCTTTTTAAAGCTAAGGCATAAGTTTACAAGGGAATACACGACAGTGGGCCCCCACATGCGCAAATGCACTGCCTAGTGTACTAGGGCAGCCCCCACGCGTGGTGGTCCCCATTCGGTGTGGCCCTCTTTTGTCCTTATACCGTCACATGTAAAGCCCCTAAAAAAACTATGTAATTGTTTAAGGGACCTTTTAAGGCCGTGGACTACTTCAAGTCCTTTGAACCCATGCGTGAACTGCCAACTTGCCCAAAATGGCTAAGGCAAAGTTCACGAGGCCCTTCAAGAACAGTGAACTGTTCACCTCCCCTGAACCCTCTCTTGTACTTAGTAAAAATTTGGACTATTTTACAAATCCACATTTATTCATAAACTTTTAAGATTCATACGTTAGGTTATAGTTTGACCTAGCATTTTTCGGAGTGTTACAATATCTCCCCCTTAGGAACATTTGTCCCCGAATGACACTCTAAGGGAAAATAAAAACTCAAGACTAGCAGCCCAACAAGAAAGAATCACAAGAATAATGCAAATTGCCAGGGAGGAAACATCAACTCCATTCTTAAAACATAACAATGCAACACAAGGAAGTAGGAACTACATCCACACCCCAATATGCACCAGATTCATTATTTCATATCATCTTAGGAGGAACTACCTTCTCCAACTCAAATGAGCTCAACATAATAATTAAAGAGCCAATATGCCATTTGTATCAAAACATAACTCAGCATGTTCAATATAACATCTCATGAAGTCAAATACACCACCATCATACTAAAGTGAAAACCAATCATGAGGAACATATAAATCATGAAAACTCAAGATACATTTAAACATGAATTCTCACAAGAACATGCACACATAAAGGAAATCATGAAAAGCTCAACAATACACATGACTCCCAATTCACTAGAAACTAAGAGGAACTACTAACCTCAACTTTTGCAAGGAGTAGAAGGAAAAGGATGAGGATAATGGGATTTCATATTAGCCTCGGCCTCCCATGTAGCACTCTCAACTAAGTGATTCCACCATAGAACCTTAATGGAAGCTACCTCTTTATTCCTCAACCTCTTCAATTGCCGGTCTAAAATCTCAACCGGGACCTCTTCATAAGAAAGGTTCTCATCAACCCCTAGACATTCTAATGGAAGAATGGATACCGGATCATCAATGCACTTCTTGAAGATGGATACATCAAACACCGGGTGAATCGGAGCCAATTCACTAGGCAAGTTCAATTCATAAGCAACATTTCCAACACGTTTCAAGATCTCATAAGGGCCCACATAATGGGGACTAAGCTTACCCTTTCTACCAAACCTCATTACCCCTTTCATAGGTGAGATCTTCAAGTAGACCCAATCACCTACCGAAAACTCTAGGTCCCACTTTCTAATATCGGCATAGGACTTTTACCGAGTTTGAGCCGTCTTCAACCTATCTCTACTAATTCAAACTTTTTCGATGGCTTCACAAACTATCTCGAGACCAATAAGGGCATATTTACCTACTTCAAACCAACCCACCGGAGACCTACACCTTCTCCCATATAGTGCTTCAAATGGAGCCATAGCAATACTTAAGTGGTAATTATTGTTGTAGGCAAACTCTATCAATGGTAGATGGTCATCCCAATTACCCTTGAAATCAACAGCACATGCCCTCAACATGTCCTCTAGAGTTTGAATGTTGCATTCCACTTGACCATCTGTTTGAGGATGAAAAGTGGTACTAAGCTTCACATTTGTACCAAGCCCATTTTGGAAAGCCTTCCAAAAGTGAGAAGTGAATTAAGTAACCCTATCCAAAATGATGGACAAAGGAACCCCATGCATCCTCACTATTTCCTTGATGTACAACTTTGCATAATCTTCCGCTGAAAAGGAAACCTTAACGGGAATGAAATGGGCTGATTTGGCCATCCTATCCACAATGACCCAAATAGAATCATGTTGCCTTCGTGTACGAGGAATAAACACAACAAAGTCCATATTGACATCCTCCCACTTCCAAGTGGGAATATCTATATCTTGGGACAAAGCTCCCGGCTTTTGATGTTCGGCTTTGACTTGTTGACAATTTTGACATTTGGCCACAAAACCCGCTATATCCTTCTTCATGCCATTCCACCAATAGACCTCCTGTAGGCCACGGTACATCTTGGTGGCTCCCGGATGAATAGAATATCGCGAACCATGAGCCTCTTCTAAAATTTTCCCTCTTAAATTATCCACATCTGGAACACAACCTACTTTGGTACATAAGCACCCCATCTCCCCCTTTGGAGAAAGCCTCAACGGACTTGTTGAGAACTGATTCTTTCAATTCCATCAAATTAGGATCTAGGTGTTGCTTAGACTTCACATCAACTACTAAGGAGGATTAAGAACTATGATGAATCGTAAAATGACCTTTTGGAGAATCAACTAGTTGGACACCTAACCGGGCCAACCTATGCACATCACGGACTAACTCATTTTTCTCATCTTCAACATGGGCCACACTACCCATGGACATTCGACTTAAAGCATCCGCTACTACATTGGCCTTGCCTGGGTAGTAAAGGACACTCATATTGTAGTCTTTTAAAAGCTCTAACCATCTTCTTTGTTGGAGATTCAAGTCTTTTTGGATAAATACATATTGAAGACTCTTGTGATCGGTAAACACATCTACATACACCCCATAAAGGTAATGTCTCCAAATTTTCAAAGAAAATACCATGACCGCTAATTCAATATCATGGGTCAGATAATTTTTTCATGGACCTTGAGTTGCCTTGAAGCATAGGCAATCACTTTACCATATTGCATGAGGACACAACCCAATCCTACTCGAGAAGCGTCATAATATACTACAAACCCATTGGTACCATCCGGTAAGGTCAACACCGGAGCGGAGGTCAGTTTATCCTTCAATTCTTGAAAGCTTTTCTCACAAGCCTCCGACCACACAAACTTTTCTTTATTTTGAGTTAAGGCCGTCAATGGAGAAGCAACGGAGGAAAAACCTTCCACAAATATCCTATATTAGCCATCTAATCCCAAAAAGCTTCTAATATCGATAGGAGTTAGACGATTAGGCCAACCCTTGACCACCTCTATTTTCTTCAGATCTACCTCAATACCCATGTCCGACACAATATGCCCAAGGAAAACAACCGACTTAAGCCAAAACTCACATTTACTAAACTTAGCATATAATTTGTGATCTTTGAGGACTTGCAACACAATTCACTAGTGGTTCATATGATCATCCTCACTTCTTGAATATACAAAAATGTTGTCAATAAAGACAATCACAAAAATATCAAGGAATTTCTTAAACACTCTATTCATTAGATCCATGAACGTCGCCGGGGCATTTGTTAGGCCACAAGTAACTCATAGTGACCATATCTAGTTCGGACAACCTTTTTAGGAATGTCAACCCCTCTCACCCTAAGTTGATGGTAACCCGAATGAAGATCTATTTTGGAGAACTGGTTAGCCCCTTGTATTTGATCAAACAAATCATCAATTCTAGGAAGTGTATACTTATTCTTTATAGTGACCTTGTTTAATTGATGATAATCGATACACATTCTAAGGGACCCATTTTTCTTCTTCACAAACAAAACCGGTGCACCCCATGGAGATATCCTTCGTTGAATAAGCCCCTTATCTAGCAAATCCTTGAGTTACTTCTTTAATTATTTTAGCTCGGCCTGAGCCATTTGGTAAGAAGGGATAGATATGGGTTTTGTATCCGACAAGAGATCTATGCCAAAATCTATCTCCCATTCGAGAGGAATTCCGGGCAAGTCATTAGGAAAGACTTCCAGAAAGTCCTTCATTACAGCTACTAAATCTAATGAAGGGACCTTGGATTCCACTTCCATCACCCTAACAAGTGATACATGCACCCTTTGGCAATCATTTTTCTAGCTTTCAAATATGACATAAATCGATCTCTAGGAATAGAATTTCCCCCCTTCCACTCTAATGTGGGCTCATTCGGAAATTGAAACTTAACTACCCGAGTTCTACAATCAATGGAAGCATAACATACATGCAACCAATCCATTCCCAAAATTACATCAAAATCAAGTATGTCTAATTCTACTAAATCGACCAAAGTGACTTTATGAGACAAAGAAATAGGACATATCCTATAGAATCTTTTTGCCACTATCGAGTCACCAAACGGGGTAGAAACCGAAAAAGGTTCTTCTAATACATCGGGGAGTGTTTCAAATCTTATTTCAACAAAAGGTGTAACAAAAGAAAAAGTGGCACCGGGGTCTAACAATGCATACACATCAATAGAGAAAATTTGTAACATACCGGTCACCACATCCGGAGAGCTCTCTTGATCACCTCGGGATTGGAGAGAATAAAACCAATTCTTCTTAGGAGCCTCGGAATTAGAACCACTAGGAGAAATTGGCTTATCATCTCTCCCTTTGGCCGTATGGATTGGAAAATCCTTCAATTGATGCCCACTCTTTCCACACCCAAAGCACACACCTGTGTCGGCAAGACATTTACCATCATGATTCTTACCATACTTGGCACAAGTAGATCTCTCAACATAAGAGCCACTACTATTTCCCCTTGGGGCTTAGGGTTAGACACCCTATCTCTGTTGTCTCTTGGAGTGCTAGAGGAGCCTTGGTTGGAAAACTTTTCTTGAACCTTGCCTTACCTTGAACCTCAACTCTATTCTTGGAAGAACTTCCATCATTGGTCCTTGACCTCTTCGACTCTCTACCTACTTGCTTGAGTTTTTGTTCATCAATTTGTTCGGCATGAACCATAAGACGAGAGATGTTCATGCTTGGAATAAGCATAGCTGACCTAAATTCATTCACCACAGGATCGGATACCCCCATAACAAATATGTTCATTTTAGCCATAGAGTCCGCCACTAATGTAGGAGCATACTTGGACAATTGAGTGAACTTGAGTCTATATTCCTTCACACTTATACCTCTTTGATGGAGATTGATGAATTCTTACATTTTTTTGTCCCTCAATTCTAAGGGGAAGAACCTATCAAGGAAGGCCATCTTGAATGATGCCCAATCTACCGGACCCACTTTAATAGGTCTCTCCTCCTTCCATTGCTCATTCCATACTTGAGCTACATCTTTGAATTGATAGGCGGCTAGTTCCGCCTTTTCTTGAGGAGATACACCCATAATATCCAGCACATTAAACACTTCATCAATGAACCTTTGTCGGTCCTCTTCCACTTTGGAGCCAAACAAAGTAGGGGGATTCATCCTTGTGAAATCCCACATCCTTGAAGTGGTTGTGCTAGCATTTGGATTCACTTGCACCATAGCACCCCTAGTAACTTGAGCTGCTAAAACATGAGTCAAGTTTTGAATTGTCGTCCTTATCTCCACATTAGACATAGCTCCCTCTTCAATAGGAACTTGAGGCCCTTGTCGACCTCGAGGAGCTTGGTTCCCTAGGGGAGGAACTCCCACATTTGCAATCTCCTATTCCACTCTTCTTGTGGTTGCTCTTCTAGTAGTCATATCCTATCTGCACAAGAAAATGATTAGAATAAATGACTTATAGAGTTAAGACTCTTAGGCACGACTCAAGAATAAAAGAAGTGAAAGTTCCTAAATATTTAATAGCCTGTCATTCATAAGTGTGGTGCGCTTCACACTCATCAATAAGACTCCACTAGACGTGTTTCATGAGACATCAACCTATCAATTATCCCAAAAACTTATGCTCTGATACCAGTTTGTCACGACCCGGAGCTACACCCTAGGAGTGACACGACGTACTTGACCCCGAAGGGGTCTCATACAAGCCCTTAACGTGTCATCATTACATAAGACATAGAATAATGTGGAAATATTAAAACTTTTACAATAGAAGTTCAACTTCCTTCAGATATGAAAAATAGGATTCTAGACTTGTCTCACTACACCATCTAAACATATGAATATGAAAGTTGGGAGTTAGCCCTTACATCAGTAGAAAGTCTTATCAAAGAAAGTACAACATAGTCTTTAACAAAGAAAGTAAGCTAGTACTAGAATCAATAGAATCTTGTCCTCCGATTTGAGGACTCACCAAAACTTGGAGGTAGCAACCCAAGTTTCTTGAAGAATGGACTAAATGCACCTCAACGGCCCAAACCTACACTCATAGGATATGTAGAAGAGAAGGTGTTAGTACAAAAGCACTAAGTATGGAACTATGCATAAAAATACTTAAATATGCTAAAAATGACATTTTTTTGTGTAAATCATGCATTTATCAAATTAGAAGATCATTTATGCACATAAAGACATAATACAAGTCATAACAACACTATCACATTATTCTTCATAACATAAGTAGAACCATCACCTTAGCAACCCTAAAAGCATACATGTGCAATGTATAGTTGGCATCCCATAATACCAACTATACTAAGTATCCATTTAGAATCACCTTAGTGACACATATTAACTTTAGACCTCATCACCATCCATAATCATACATAAGGAATAATCATACTCATTACATATACATAAGGAGAGTCATACCATAACAACAATCCAATCAACATATATCATACCTTCATGTCTTACCATAGAATAATGAACCAACCCACAATCACTTTCAAAGCTTACTTGTGCAATATAAAATTGAAGTCCCATACCCCCACTCCTACTAAGTAAACTTATCAATAAATCACAAGTATAGTTCAAGTCATATTCATTATCTTATTACATAGGGAGAAGTGCATTAACCGACATAGACCATGTGAGCTACATGGAATCTGGTGTCATATAACCCCACACCGAAAAAAGGCGTCCTACTTGCCTAAGGTAGAACTAGACATATATAACTATAATGTGGATCCACTATCTAATACATATGCGGGCACATGTAGAAACCCGCCCTATTTTACTAGAGGGAGAGTTTCCATCTCATGAGAGCATATGTAGAAGACCCGACCTAAAACTAGCGAGAGAGTCTCTACCTCATTTGCCATATCCGCTCGGTGCTAAGTATTATTCTCCAACTTATTCATAGTTAAGGTGAATTACAATTTCATATGTGAAGGATTACATTACCCTTCATTCAACCCAACTCATAACATAGCTCACTGATTCAAAATGGTGAGAACTTCCTTTCACCTTAGAATCACCATATAATCATCCAAGACAATTCATACATAATCATGTGTAGTAGTAAAGGAAACTAGTCATTCAACAATACCATAATTCACACATTAGTCATTGGATCTTCACCATTCAAGTGGAATATAACTTCATACATAAATACATGGAATGTAAGCACCTCCACCTTTCAAGTGGATCAATCCATTCATATATAAGAATCTTAAACATAGAGTACCTTCATACATTGCCTTCAAGGCTATACTTCAAGATTCAACACTTACAATTTACCCTTCAAGGGTCATAGATCATATCTTGTAATCACATTTAGAATTACTACTTTAAGCATGAATCAAACAAGACATATTGACTAAATTATCAAAGATACTATTCTAAGTATTCACATAGCATGAACAAACCCATCTCAATTTAATAAAGTTGGGGTCATGGGGAAACACATGGGCTCATGGGGAATTTCACAATAAAATCCCTCAATAAACAACAAATTCATCATAATATAGGATAATTAACATAAAGAAATCGTTTTTAAGAAGAACCCATGGCTAGAATCAAAACCCTAGTTTTTGAACAAATTCCCAATTTCAGAAATTAGTGTTGAAGGGGTTCATGGAGAAAGAAATTCCATGAATGAAGGTTCCCATAGTTTAATTGAAGCTTTGCCACGAAATTGAAGTGAAAACCTTGGAGCTTGAACCCTTATCTTGAAGCTTTTGGTGGTCTTCAATGGAGGAACTTGTAGAGAGAGAAATATTAGAGAAGAGATGAACTTTTTATTTTGAAGTGGGTGTTTGTGAAAGTGATTAATTTTTGGGGATATTTTAATATAAAATCCCTTATATATTTATTTAGAAATAATATAAAATATACCCACTTTCTAATTTAACTTAAAAATAATATTTACGAAAACGCCCCTGCACATATGGACTTAGCCAAAAAAAACTAAGAAAATGTTTAAGGAAGCATTTAAGGTCCTTGAAGTGGTCCACTAGCCTTGGCCCGTCCCTTGGACTTTGCCTTTTCTTTTTAAATCTAAGGCATATCCATTGGAGTATTCAGAAGGCCTATTTATGCCATATATATATTTATTTAAAAATAATATGGACTATACCCATTTAATTTGGACAAAAAAAATATTATGATTTCTAGTTTATTAGCACACTGGAAACAGGGAGAAAACTTCTATACTATGTCATCCTAATGTTGAAACCGGTAGGCAAGGAAAGCCGTTAGGGGAGTAAACAAAGTTGAGGGGCTGATAAGAAGAAAGTATCCGCTAAAGTACGATGCTAGTAGTGGCAGGAGAACATGATAAACAAATAATCTAGTTCATAATGATCTAATATGAATTTAATCAATTATGAATATGATAGGAAGGAATAATTGAAAATAAAAACCTGCATAACAAGAACATGAATACACCTATGCATGATGAAATGATAAGAAGCTAACAAACACTGATTTTATATGTACTCAAAGACATAAAAATTATAGAATTAAGAGAAATAATATGGAAAAAGATATTTAATGATGATGAAATAGAATTATTGAACCAAACATGGTATGAAATAGATTTACAAGATCCATATTTAGATAATGAAATAATAGACTTATATGATTTAATAGAATATTCAGATTAAAATGAATTATGAATATTTACAATATTGGACAGAAGCTATGGAAGATATAAAACTATTAAAACAATTAATGGAAAACAATTTATATATGTACCTAAGAACCCAAGATATGTTATATCTAGAATACATCACAAATAACATTAAAGAAATATTCAGATTAAAACAACTATCAGAAGAATATTACAATAAGTATTATTACATTTTAAAATAAATTCCGCACCCACAAAAAAATGTTTCCCAAAGTCACCTTCTAGCTCTGGATTTTTAAAGTCTTCCGATCGACTTAGCTCCGCATTTTTATAGTCATGCTGCTGACTCGTACTAGCTTTAGACTTTAGATTATCTTCATTAGTGTTTAGCTTTTGTATCTCATTGTCCATACTGTCCAGTTTGATACAAAGTGTAGTAATGGCTTTGAGTATCTCTTCAATTGTATTTTCTTTCTCAGTTTGAGTAGCTTTGTCTTGATAAGTAATCAGCAATAACATTCTTGTCAGTTTTTATTACTTCAATAGTAAATGTAAAATTTAATATATTTAATATCAATCTTCTCATTTCTTTTGTAGTTACTGAATCCTGTATTTTTCTTGTTAGCCACCATTTTACTTGTGTGTTATCTGTCCTTATAATAAATTTGTTATATATAATATATGGTTCGAATGATAGTAAACATTTATACACTGAATATAATTCTTTTCTATTTATTTCCCATCTTATTTCTGTATTAGTAAATGTTCCTGAATAATAACTACAATGATGTTCTATTTTTTCTTTATCATACTTGTATTTATGGACTCCTCCATAACTTTTTTCACTGGCGTCTGATTCTACTATATATGTAAATTTTTTGTTTTCATCCGGAAAATATAGTTTAGGTAGGTTCTTACATAATAGTTTTATTTTTTGTATTTGTGTTTGGTCTTTTTTATCGAATCTTTTATCCCATATAGTTTTTTCCCTATCATATTGTTTATAGTTTGCATTATAATATTTTAAATTTTTTGGGTTTTTTATTCCTGATGTACTAGGTTTTTCATCTACGTCTCCCGTATTTACTTCTAAATTCTTTGTATTATCTATGTTTGCCATCGAAAATATATACAAAATACAGAGTTACCTAAACCTCAATCCCAGATCTACCACTACAAAAGATCCAAACCAAGACGATACAACCCAGAAATTACAAGGATACAACAAGCTAATTTCATAGCCGAAAACCAATGCTAACCTAGTTAAAACATGCTATAATTATGGATTAATAAGTACTGCATATACCTACGATGGAGATAAATTAAGCGGTATAGCAGAATTATTCAAAGCATTTATTATATACAAAAGAGTAACCAAAGGGAATTTATTTTATATAAAATTCTATACGGCAACAACAGAAATACTACATGAGGAGATAAAAACCCCGATTCAAGTTGTTAAGATAGGCCTGACCAAAGATATGATAATACCAGAAGATAGCAGAGAACAACCAGAAATACCAAAAATTGAGATACCCAGTTTTTATGCCAATAAAAAAATAATTGGTATATCAACTATAATACAAGAATTAGCCAACAATTATTTGAATGGCAATGCCATATGGAGCTACTATTCCAGAGATCAATGATTGATTTATGCCAACTCAAGGGAACTATCTAATTTCCTTAGTTCCCTTGAGTTGGCATAAATCATTAATTGATCTCTGGAATAGTAGCTCCATATGGCATTGCCATTCAAATAATTGTTGGCTAATTCTTGTATTATAGTTGATATACCAATTATTCTTTTATTGGCATAAAAAATGGGTATCTCAATTTTTGGTATTTCTGGTTGTTCTCCGCTATCTTCTGGTATTATCATATATTTTTAAAGTTAAGGCATAAGTCTACAAGGGAGAACATGGTAGTGGGGCCCCCACATGCACACGTGCACTACCTAGTGTAGTAGGGCAGACCCTACGTGTGGTGGTCCCTATTCGGTGGGGCCCTCTTTTGTCCTTATTCCCTCACATGTAAAGCCCATAAAAAAACTAAGTAATTGTTTAAGGGACCTTTTAAGGGGCGTGGACTGCTTCAAGTCCCTTGAACCCATGCGTGAACTGCCAACTTTCCCAAAATGGCTAAGGCAAAGTTCACGAATCTTTTCAAGGACAATGAACTGTTTCACCTCCCTTGAACCCTCTCTTGAAAAAAATACTTAGTTAAAATTTGGAGTATTTTACAAATCCACATTTATGTATAAACTTTTAAGATTCATACATTAGGCTCTAGTTTGACCTAGCATTTTCCGGAGTGTTACATATTCATGTATGTACATCACCCTAGAGCAATACAATCACCCCTATGTTACGTTGATTTCCAATTTCCGCACCCCTAGATTACTTTTAAATTCTTGATTTTGTTCTAATATTAGTTTAATTGTGATAATTTATTACCAAAGCTCAATATTAACTTGGTGTTACCATCAACCCAATTGTGCTAAATAGTTCAAATAAGCTGTTTAAAATCCAAATTTCTTGATAAGGAATTTTCTACAATATAACATCCCCTATGGGATTCGACTCTAACTCTTCATTGGGTTTTTTACTGACGATGATCCGTCACTCTTTTAATTGGCTTTGGAGGGTCATTTGATTAGTATAAAAAATGGTGCTGCTGTCGGGAGTGGGGTTGAGAATTCTAATTGAGAAATTAGATTTGATTTTGGTTTAGTTGTGGTAGATTTGTTATACGGTGTTTTCATTCGATTATTTGCACTTTGACAAATGAGTGACCATGGAAGTGAAAATGAGAGACACTATGGTAAAAATGACAATATGGTTGATCTCAATTATATTTCCATTAATTTCATTCAAACCATGGGAGCCATCCGAATACCTCATACAACCGAGAGGACGATTTTCCACATCACCAAAACTATGATACGATTGATTCGATTGAATGGAATCTTAAGGGGTCTAGCTCATGATTGTTCCCATAAGCATCTTAGGAATTTCAAGGAGGTGTGTGGACCCTTTGTGTTCAAGAATATCTTCCATGAATCCAAAAGTTTGAGGTTATTCGCATTCTCTATAACGGAGGAGGCTACAAGATTGTTCGCAGAGTTGCCAAATGAGTCTATTACTTCATGGGATGAGCTGGCTGAAGAATTCTCAGAAAGATTCTTTCCACCCCCAAAGATGGTAAACTTTGTCACCAAACTCAAAATTTCAAATGTATTAGAGGTGAACCTCTGCATGAAACGTGGCTAAGGTTCTAGAAGTTACTCTTGCAATGTCCAAGCATTCCAGACAATTTATTGTTGCAATACTTTTATTGCAGCCTTGATTCAGTCAACAAGGTGTGCCTAATAACTTATACCATGGTGGATTTATGAGGCAGTCTTATAATGTAGCTACTATGTTACTAGATGATATGACTAAGGTCAACCGAGCATGGCATACCAGGGAGGACCAATTGGCCCTTCTACAAGTGGGTTTGAACAAATAAAAAATCAAGAAGGACCATGAAAGGTATGAAAATATTTCCAAAATGATGACCGAAATCAATTTGTTTTCCAAACATGTCAAGGGAGGTAGAACCAAGTCAGTAAATGAGGTTGAATGAACAATGGGTAGTTCCTGGATGATGCAAAATTTGAGGCATTATACAATGAAAAAGTTCAATAATTGGAAAATCAAGTTGGGGGGGGGGGATCGTTACAACAATCATCAATAACAAGGTGGGAACCAAGGTTGGAACAACGATAGAGATAGTGGTTGGAGGAAATACTCGCGGGGTAGAAATTCCATAGATAGGGAGATGAGAAGAGATGATACGTGCTTCCACATGATCGTCTACGCCCAAAATAATCAGCTGGGCTGAAGACATGCTTGTAAGGATTTACAAAGAGGTTGAATGGCTTGATAACGTGTTGAAGAATTTAAAAAATGATTTCTCTACTTTATCTCAGATGGTGACTTCGCACTCTGTCTCTATCAAGCAACTAAAGACCCAACTAGGAAAAAATTTCACTCATCTTAATCCAAGGAAAAAGGGAACTTTGCCTAGTGACACCATCCCAAAACACAAATTATGATTGTTGTGTATTGAGAAATATTTTGTGCCATAACGTTAAATAAGGCGCTTCTTGGGAGGCATCCCAATTCTTTATTGTTGTTTTTATTGGTCTCAAATAATTTGGCTTATGATTATAGGTTGAGAAGAAGTTGGAGGATTGAAAAAGGAAACATAAGTGATGGAAAATCCAAACGGCGATCCACCGAAGGCATTGAGAGGACTAATTATTGTCCGCCTTCCAAGCTTGAAAAGATGGAAAAATTGCACTGTCAAGATAGGCAATGAAAAATCAAAAAAGTGATTCATCGATGTGCATTAATTGAATTACGTCGGGTCCGTTGAATTAGCCTTCAGGTTTGGTGTTTGTTCAAGCATGTTCGGCGAGCTTAAGCTCCAGCTGGCGATTCGTTGAACATGTTCGGCGACATTAGTTGTGATCACAAAACAAGGCTGATATAAAAAGACCAAGGGTCTTTTCAAATTCAAATTCTTTGAAATTTGAAAGCATTTCAAATTCTTGTCTCTTGAATTATGGATTTTGAGTGTTTGTGAGTTTCATGTGAGTATATTAAAGGTGCTAAGAGTGCATTTTCTTGAATTTCATGTAAACTCAACCCCAATCCCTAAATTTCATGATTGTTTTCAGCTTAAAGGTTAGTGTTTTGACTTTTTGTTTTTATTTTTGAAGTCAAAAAGCATATAGGGGTGGGCTTGAGCCCCGTAATTTTATTGCAGTGTCAGATTTCAATGGGTAGCATCATATTGTTGATATTAAAATGTGCCTTGTGATTTTAATTACGAAAGCCTATAAAATTGATGAATCATGTTTGTGTTGATTGAATTGCTTAATTGAGTTGATTACCCTTAATTTGGGCAGCCCCGTCAGGGACCATGCCCACTTTGACGGGTCGCGAGGGGAACCACGGCTCGTGGTGGTGTCTGTGGTCCCTTGACCAGTGTGCCTCTCCACTCTCACAAGCCCTAAACGGGCTAAGGAAGGACCCACGATCCGTGGTGGAGACCACGAGTCGTGGTGAAGCTCGTGGTCATGGAGGTAGTAGCTAGTGAAAGCTGCCTTACTTCCCTTCAGCCTAAGTGAGCTTCACGCCCAAGTTGACGGATCGTCTAGGGCACCAAGGCTCGTGGTGGTGCCCGTGGTCTTTGAGGAAGTAGCTTCGTCAATCATGCACCACTCACACTAAGCTAAGGCCACCCCACGAGCCTTCCCACGATCCGTGGTCATGACCACGAGTCGTGAAATGGCTCGTGAAGGGGGCCTTGGCTTGGCACGATTTCTAGGAACCTTCTCTTGCCACTACTACTCGTGGTGGGCACCACGGGTCATGAACACCCTCGTGGTGATAGTAGGCAGTGTCTAGATGGTGTTTCATGCACCCTAGGCTCCCACAATGCCAAGGCAAGACCAAGACACCTCCCAGGATCCATGGTCAAGACCACGAGTCGTGGTGAAGGTCGTGATTCCTAGGCAGTGGCTAGGCCTTAATGCCATGCCTCACACATTCCTAAGGGACCTTCACGAGCCTTTTCACGGACCGTGGTCAAGACCACTAGTCGTGAAAGTGGTCGTGGTCCTTGGGCACTGTCTAGCCAACTTAGGGCAGCCTTGGCCTTTGGCTTTGGCTTGGCTCTTGGCCTTGCACCCTCAACCAAACCATAGAAGGTCTTCTAAACTTAGGGGTCTAGTATGCACTTTAACATTTAACCACTAAACCCCTTAACTCTTGACATTAACCCTCACGTTTAGCTTTAGTTCAACCTATCATTTTGCGAGTTGTTACACTCAGTTAACTCTTGCGTAAAATTCAGCCTACGTATCTTGTTCCTTCAGTTGTTCTTGTATTTTCAGCATATTTGCATGATCTTGGAACTCAGTTCAGTCAGATATCAGTTTCTATTACTTAGTGGTTGGGATTACAGCTCCTTCCCTCCATACTCATCTTGTTTAGACTTAATTAGAGGATGAATATTCCCAAGGGGGGAGATATTTTAACACCTCGTATCTCAAACTAAAGAAAAAACCTAGTTTTCAAAAAGCTGGTACCAGTAATGGCGAAACCACCAACAGACCGTAGGTAGAACCATGGACCGTATGTGGGGTTTCGTTGCTAAGGTCTAAATTTTGATGGTCTCTAATCCCACCCACAGTCGACTAGTATGGTCCGTGGTTGGACCTACGAACCGTAGGTCTGACCGTTGGTGAGGGTCAGCAGCCAATTGGAGGGAATTGGCTGTTGGGTCAACTTCTAATGGTCATATCTTTTAGCACAGAATGAATTATGTGGCCCATGACCTGTCAAATGAAGTATAATTGAATCCTTTTTTTAATGCCACCAAGTTTGCTAAAATACCATCTCCGAGTAAAAAGTTATGCTCATTTTAGTGAAGCCCTGTCAAGCATAGCTTATGCTTGACCGGCGACTCCTATCGACGGTTGGTAGGTCAACCGACGGCCCGTCAGTCATGTAGTAGGTGGCACTCGCCAGATTTAAGTCAGGGTCATTTTGGTCCTTTACCCTATGCATTGGGCACTTAAAATACATCGTTTGATGCCTAAACTACGTCATTTTACTTAGTTTAAGCCTAATAACTTAATCAGAATTACCCAGAACCTTTATTCTCCAAAATTCATCAAAATTAGAGCAAAAAGAGAAGCAAGAGACGCCAGCCTTCCCAAGAACAACCAACAGGTTTCCTTCAAGTTCCAACCCCAAATTCAGTCAGATCCTTTCATCCACTAGTGGGTTCCTTTCATCCACTAGGTCCCTATAATTCAGTCAGATCGTTGATTCTCCATATCTTATTTAGACCTAGGGTTTCTAAAACCATAAAATAGATTGTTGAGATTTAGCTGTTATAGTATCCGTAATCGAAATAACAGGTTTTCTCAGAACGTTTGCTTGATTCCTTGTATGAAACTCAGAACCCTAGTTGTGTAGATTCTCCTAGTTCATGAATTGCACTTGCTAGGTCAGTTAAACATATAATCATGCTTTTGATTTCGAATGTCACATTATCAGTATATAAATTTTGCATTCTCAGTTTGCATGTTAGTATTTTGAGCTATTCAGTATTTCAGTCATATACATATTTAGTTGGGAGTAGACTTAGCATCGAGTTGGACTAAGGTTCAGCGTGCCCTTATAGTCCCTGAACTACGTGCCCCCGTAGGATTATAAGTCCCTCTGTTGGACATCAGATTTAGTCATGTCTTTATACCCCTAGCAAGATGTATTGGGTCCTCTTGATGGGGCGTATACATCACTTAGCTCACGTGGTTTTATGTCGGTTAATAGTAGCTCCCATAGTCAGACTCTTAGTGCATTTGACCAGGTTTTCAGTATATACTTCAGAAATCAGTTCAGCATGTTATTTTCATTATTAGTACTTGGTCATTGCATTCAGCTTAGTTTTCCAGTATTTACATTTTTAGTGAGTTTATGTCATTGCTCAGTTATGCTTTGTTCAGCTTATATATACTTGTTCAGCTTAGTTTCTATATCCTGCATGCTCAGTACATTTCAAGTACTGACGCATACTCTGCACTACATCCTTTCATGATGTAGGTTCAGGTACTCAGCATCCATATCATGCTTAGATCGATTCTCGATCTGCACTTCAGCAGCTTCAGTGGTGAGTCCTCATACTTCGAGGACAATAGACATGCTTTCATTTTAGTCTGTACTATCAGTTTTTAGTTTTGTTAGAGTTAGCTGGGACATGTCCCAGTAACTCAACTCAGTTAGAGGCTTTTCAGACATATTAATAGATTCAACTTGAGTTGTTAAGTGGTTTTCAGTTATCACTAAACTCTTAGGGGTCGTTTGGTTTGAATTCAAGTTATGATGGGATTAATTATGATGGGATAATTATGATGGGATTAGTTATGATGTGATAAGTTATGATGAAATTATTTTTTATTGAGTGTTTGGTTTGTTGTATTCATAGTAATAAATTTTAAGAACAATTTATTTGTTTACAAAAATGCCCTTCATGAATGTAAAAAGTGATGTAACAAAAGGGTTGAAAGAGACATTTTTGTCATTTACCTATTTTATCTCGAAATTATTATACCACCCAAGGGGAGGGATAACTTATCCCGATACTAATTATTAATCCCAGGATTAGTTATCCCGAACTTGGCAACCAAACAACAAATTAAGTGGTACTATAATTTAATCTCAGGACTATTTGGTATTATCCTTCACACAAAACGACCTCTTAGTACGTTTTATATATTCAGACTATTTGGGTTTTGTTTCCCATATTCAGATATCCACTACTTTTAACTTCCGCATAGTTCATGTTTTACTTAGTTATTTTTGGTATGCTTATGATATGCCAGACACAGGGTTAGCTTGGGGTAACTCGTGGTCCTAGGTCCCGTGTTACGTCAAGGGGGTAGCCTCGGGGAATGACAAAGGAGGTGGGGATATTACATACATTCACAGAAGGAAACTCCCTAGCAGACCTTTTTTACTAATCATGTTATCAATTTTGCAGATGTAAATAGACATCAATTTCATAACTTGCAGGAGATTCCTCAAAAAGCTAAAGCAATTGTTCAAGTAGAAAAAACAAAGATTCAAAATTTGCGAATAACAAAAGTTCATAGCAAGGAATACAAGCTACAATGGGGAGACAAGTAATTAACTGACGACAACAAGGAATTTGGTTTAAAATTTCAGTTCATCTACAAGTAATAGAAAATTTAAACATTTAGTTGACTTTGGGACAAATCCTGAAAGTTGTTGTCCTGAGCAATGGTATATACTCCATCGGGGTTCAACCTGCTGGGGCAATGAAATAGAGCGTGCGAACCAAAGAAATCTAAGTACTAATTGAAGGAGTTAGAATACTTATTAGAGACGAGCTCGATTTAGCTTGGATGATTTTTGGGTGAAGCCCTAGGATTGAAATATGAGGCCATTTCAAAGGGCTATAGGTGTTGAAGTGATTTTCACTACAGCAACTTAGATCCACATCACTCATGTTGAAGAAGTCTTCATTGGTTTGAATCATAGCATCAATGAGATTTTTTTACGTCGAAATAATTTCACACTAAATTTGAGTGTTATGTTGATTCTAGTTTTTGGTTGAAGAGTTGTGAGGTGCGATGGAGGTTTGCTCACCGAAGAAGACGCTTCAATCTGGAGGTGTTGGTCGGAGATGATGTAATGAAGCCTCTTTCTGTTTTAAGCTTTCCTTGATCGTTTTTATCATTGTTTTATTTTGTCTCTTTAATATTAGGCCACTTTTGGGTCTGGTCTTAAACATTCTAATATAAAAATTTGAAACAAAAAAGTTATAAAAAAAAGGACTAAGATATTTTTTCTAATAGTAAAAGAAAATCAAAGACAAATAAATTGGAATCGGAATCGAGTATATATATATATATATATATATATATATATATAAAGACATCAACTCAAATTAATGAATACAATAAATTCATAACAAAAATATCACGTTCTATAGCTATTTAAAAAAAATATTTATTCCACTTAACTTATATATTTTTATAATAAGCACATGATTTGTGTATAAATATTTTTAATATGCTATTAATAGATTTAAATATTGAATAATTGTCCTCAAAATATAATGTTGTATTAATTAATGGAGTATGGTCCCGCCAACTATGTAAATATATTTGATAATTTAGCTGTAAATAGGTAAAATTAATCTCAATCTGTCTTATCCGTCCAATTCGTTTGAATTTGGACAGATTATTGATCTGTCCATTCATGAGTTCAACCCATTAAAAGTTGGGTTGATATGTAACCCAAAATTGTCCATGAGAAATCTTGTTAAAATATTTTTAATTTTTTTTAATTTGACATATTATTATTTATAGATAAAATAAAAAGAATAATTTTGTAAGGTACTAATATATTTTAAAATGCCAAATAAAATAATTAGGCTGAATAAAAAAATTAATTGAGTCGGATTTTGACAAGTTACTTAATGCATTTTTTACCCAAATAAATTGAATTAAATTGAAATTTTTAGGGCAATTATTATTCTTAGTCATTATGAGTCATCCAAATTTAACTCAATTGCTGCCGCTGGCAATAAATATAGATTTGTTGTTTTAAAAAATGAAAAAGAGAAAGCAATGTCCGCAACAGGGAGTTGCAGTTTGCCGGAATCGGAGTCCCACCGGCATCTCGTCAAGGAGGTAATTGAGTCGATACTTTAACAGCGCTAATATGTAAGTTTTGATGTACCAATCGAGAGTTGGGTGGAATTCCTAACGGTTATATTTATGGCAACATAGGTGAGAAGTCACGAGGTTGCGATATCCGAGCTCAGTAACCTTCCTGATTCTAGGGTATGTTGTTCTTATTTTCCGGAATTCCGCACTTAATAGTGATTCATGGATTTTCTTTTAGTTCTGTTTGATTTTGTAGTTCAATAAAACTACATAGGGTTTTACCCTGGGATATTATTGAAGAGTCTTGGGCTATTTCAAAGTAGGCTTAGGCTGGCTGCACATTAAGTCCAAGCTTGAAACTACCTTTTAAGCTGATAACAGTTTAAGACTAAAAATCCATATCTTTAGGGAATGGGTGAGGTGGCCTCTAAGATGTAGAAGAAATAAATAGTGGTGAAGATGTCAACTCCCTTTTGGGAATCAATACAATCCAAGGCAAAGGACAGTATGAGCTTGGAGAAATCCTTGCTACATTCCAGGTTAGGGAGGGAGGCCATATCAACAGGGAAGTGGAGTTGGTTCCTAGATGTATCTCATAGGTTAGGAGAAAGTCAGAGGTAGAGTAATTTGTCAACGACTTAGTTGATTACTTGTCACAGAAGAAATCAGTTGGGGGAAAGAATCGCGAATCACTACGCACTAGGCTAAAAGAAGGAGATAATTATACACAATTCGTTTATAAGATTACAAATGCTCGCTCAGTCCCTAATAAAGGATTCAGAACAATTTAAGATTTAGAATTTAGATAAACTAGTAAATCCTAAGTTAAGATACATACACATACAGCGTAAAACATTGAACCTGAAATCATTTGAAATCTCCATTACATTGATAGGTTTGACATTGATTGGCGATGCTGTAAGATGAGAAGGATATAAGAAAAGGAATGGTCCAGTACTATGCCGTCAAGAGGCTGTAAACAAGAACATAGGTGAAATGTCACTTGTAGACGGATTTCTTAAGTCAATCTGGATGATAGGGAGACATTTGAAAAACCTTTTAGATTGGACGAAGAGGTGGGTGCAATAAAGAGTTCTGTTGGGAGATAAGGCACCGGGATCAGATACTTTTATGATGGCACTTTTCCACCATTGTTGGGAAGCATTGAGCATACTTGCTACTCATTTATACTAACCAAAAGAAGACCGGAGCACAGGACAGAGAGGGTATAAAACCTATTTTTTAATAGGAAACATGTACCACGGTTATACTCAAGGTACTATCAGTGAGATTGAAGTTTGTTGTTGGCTAGTCAATGTACACATTTAAAAATATTTGATTTAAGTCAATTATTGGATAGTTAACATCCACATTTTAAAATGTTTGATTTAAGTCTGTTGTCGGCTAGTTAGTTTCCACATTTCAGAATATTTTTGTAGAAAATATGGAAGATCCTCATTGATTATTGATATCTAATGAGTAATGAGTGAGTGTAGAACCAAACTTGGTATGCAAGCCGAATGGTAGTAAGGACTTACAAATATGAAGATTAAGATTGCTTGATGCACTTACTTGACAATTTGGATTTGGGGGATGAAGGTTCTCAGTAATTTATGGAATCCATAGTCCCTTTTTTGGTAGTACTAGCGGTATAAGGTAGGTCTCCGTTATTCTTGTTGTCATTCACTTTGGTGTGGAATCTTAGATAGATAAATGGAAGAAATTGTAGCTAGTGGATTTACAAGGATTTTAGAGTGTGACATTGGATCGCGTCCTTCATATTGCAATTCACAAGTGTTTACCATCTGAAATATTTGGATTGTGGTTATAAATGAGAAAATCTTCAGAAATTAGTGTAAGAATAGCCATTCAAGACCTGAATGAGAAGAGATGCGTGAATTAATGCAAAAGATATATGGTTCCACAAGAATGAGAGATGGAGAGCATAGAACAGACCAGTTATTAGTACTCTCTCTATGCGTGTAAATCCATTCACATTAAGAATGTAAAATGAACTGTTATGAATTAGTGTTGCGTGTCCAAAGCAGTTGAAAAGATCTAATGACTTGTTATAATGCTGTAGATTGGCCGTACTGTTTTCTCTACTTGACATTCATATTAGGGCACCGACAACTATAGCAAAATTTGAGGGAATGAAAGCAGCATTGGAAGTGCCTACTATGTGTTTTTGGATGAATTAGAATGATATTAACAGGGGGATAAATCAAGGTCATGAAAAGAGCTTAAGAGTTGAGAGATATAAAAAGATTTCTTTTGTCTAATTTGTATTGTTGGTGTAAAGATGAAGGGGTTCTAATTCAAATTCAGAATTCAGTTCCTTTTTTTGAGGTGGAAATTTAAATTTCAGTTATTGTTAATCACAATAATTTTAAAGTTGCTATGCACCTGTAATGTCAAGTTTTTTTCAATTGCATGTGCATTCTTGAAGTAGTGATCTACTTCAATGTTTAGCTAATTTTTGAGAGTGGTGAAGTGGCAGCATTGGAGAGTAAAGAGAAAGGTATATAATGAGAAAATAAAAGAAATCAAGGAGAACTATAGCTTTGATAAAGTTGTCAAAAAATCTCAAATGCAGCATCTTCCTATCTCCATCAAGTGAGATTGATTAGGGAATTCTTTAATGCAGATGTAGAAATGTCATAATGAGAATTTGACGAAAACAAGTTCCTTAACCCTTGCTTTTCATCAAAAAAAGAAAAGAAAAAGTTCATTTCCCTTTGCTCATCTTTGGTTTCTTCTTTTACGATCTGTCAACTACTCTTCCACCGGAAAGATCCATCAGTGCTAGTTTCAAAACTTGTATGATCCTCACAAAAATGAGTCGATCGTTTCATTTTTTGGGGCGAGTCTTAATTCCTATGGAAGGCATAAAGAAGGTGCAGGCAGAATAGTGATAGCTCCTATTGCAAATGACAGGAGTTGAGAAAATTTAGCAAAGCTTCTACGTCACATAAACTCAAGCATGTTACACCAACAACGAAAGCATACCCAGGAGGTCTAGGGAGGGTAGAATGTACGCAAACCTTACTCAAAGCAAGACAACACGACACAATTTCTATCTGATTCTATGTCTTGGTCCACTTTTCCTCTAAGTTGCATGGAATCTACACTTTCGGTGCCGCACCCGTGTTGACATGACATGGGTGTGGGATCTGTACCAGATATGGTCAATCTATTTTGCGGTAATTTGACCAAAATTGACCGTTATATTCGATACAATAACAATGATCTCTAAATTAAGGCAAAAGCTAGGATAAATCATAATTTGGGCATATATTTTTTCATCGTTAAAAGATATTTATATTAAAAAGCTTGCAACCAGAAGGTGCTTTAATGATATTTACAGATTAACATCACTGTCTGGATGGTACTTTTCAACAGATGAGCAAATTGTGTTTAACTGGTGATTGATGAAATATCTAATCCTCCTTCTCCCTGTCTGGTATGGTCTTACATTCCGCTGTCCCTACTCATTAAATCTACTTAGATAATTGAATGAATGGCTTAGAACATGTGTAGGGTGCTTAGCAGTTTTATTCAATCACTTTCCAGTTCCCTCTTGGGATTCTCCAAAAAGATAAAGGAGGCAATGGTGGGGTGGAGTCGGTAGGATTTTTGTCAAGCCTTTATCCTATGAAATGGAGGTCTTTACATGGTGGCATGAACAACTAAAGTAGTTTTGAGTTTTTTAATACCTCGATTCTTTCAATTATCACAAGTTGAACTGATGAGTTCCTTGATCTATTTTGTTGTATTATCCTCTTAAATTTGAAGCACTGTGTTCATGTATGATAAATAAGGTATAAATGTGGATATATGATATACCTTTGTAATAATATCAGTCAAGTTTTTATTAATTTACGAGGATGTACTTTGTTACTTCATCACTAGGCTGTCTACCAGAGAAATGGCAATCTATTCTTCCGTACAACTGTTCAGAAAGCAACAACATCAGAACAAAGTAAAATATTCTATCTGTGAATGGATTCAAGCAGTTTTTGTACTGATCACTTTTTCCGTATGTTGTTTTCATCTTCATTGTCTTTTTCTTTTGGACAGAACAAGTGGACATGGTCAAATCTAAGCTACAAAAATTAAGCTCCTAATGAGTCAACAAGATCCATTCAGTTTGAGAGGTTGGGAAGAGGTAAAACTAACTCTTTGCTTGTGGAGAGCGTGAATCTGACTTACTTTTTAGGTTATAAGCAACTTTGGAGATTATATACCTGTTGAAGTTGGTATTACCATAGTGTTTTTGACTTCAAAATCTTGGTATTACCATTTGTTAAAGTTATATTTGATTATTTTTCATTTCAATGTGTTACATAAGATTACAAACTTGTGTAATTTTATAAGTAGTCAGATTTGCAAGTTTGTCTCCATCAGACCCGAACTGGCCGCTTCTCATTGTATGTATGCAAGTGAGATTCGGAGAGAGTTATTGAATTGAAGAGCACTTTAACAGAGAGGATTTACTATTTTGACTGAAGAGTCATTATTTAATCTGAAGCAAATTTAATGTTATTGACATATTTATTATCTATATGGTGATTTATGTTATGTAATCAACTATTATATCTGCAGAGTGATTTTTTTGCTTGATTATTTGTTTTAGTGATGATGTACTTTAATTACATAAAAATAGTTACTTCTTGAGTTGATTAGTTTGGTCTTGTTATGAGCTACTTTTATCGTTTTATTTTATGTTTAAGTCTACGATAGTATATTGATATGGGCATACATGTTGAGTCCGACATTTGTTGTAGGAAGGTGTAGTTGATCAACTTACATTGTTTCAAACAATCTTCTTGTCACGAGCTAGCTTTTAAGGTTGAATTAGATTTAAGGTTCATTTTTTTTGTCATGATATTGGAGGGATATCCATCTCGATTCATTGTTTACTTGATATTTAGTTTTATTTTATGCTGTCTACATTCTAGATGTCGAGTTCATTATTTTTAACATGGTTTTTGTCACGATTCAAAATTCAAGCTCATGATAGCATCTTCACTTAATTCACCGATAGGTAAGTTGACCTTTCGCCCATATTGAATATCAAATCAATAAGCGGAAGTAATAATGATGGAAGTGAAGTCTCAACAATACCTTCATAGGAAAGTGCAGATAACATATTATACTAAAATTTTGGTGTCACAGGTTTCAGGTTATAGGAACTTTAAAGATTTAGGGTGTGTTTGGTATGCACAAAAATATTTTTTGGAAAAGGTTTTTCAATTTTCTCATGTTTGATTGGTTTAAATATTTTTTCAAATTATTTATTTTCCTCAAATTTAAGAAAAATGACTTCTCTTCAAAAATTAAGAAACACATTTTTAGAAACACTCTTCCAATCTCAAATTATAATTATTTTTTCTTACCCCACCTTGTACCCTGATTGTACCCATTCAAAAAAATATATTATTCATTAAAAATCAATTTCTTTTATCCCTACTATGGCCCCTCTACCCCTGAACCGGCACCTCTCCAACCAAAAAAACTTAACTTAAAATATTATTTTTGAAAAATAATTTAAATTTTAGAACGGTTTTTTTTCCGCCCAACCTCTGACTGCCCCTACCCTGCCCCTCCACAAAATAAATGAAAAGTTTGTTCAAAACTTTATTTTCTTCAACTCACGTACACACACACCCTCCCAAAAAAAATTATTTAAAGATAGTTTTTTTTTAAAAATAGTTTTAATTTCAAATTTTGATTTTTTTACCCACCATTATCGCTGAACCCCCTAAAAAAATAATTTTAAATTTTTTTTTTGAAAAATATTTTCAAATTTTAAGAATTTTATTTTTTTACCCCCCTCCCTAAAAATATTTAAAATTTGTTTTTGAAAAATATTTTCAAATTTTAAATATTTTTATTCTTTTACCCCTTTACCTAACCCCCGGACCCCACACACAAAAGAAATTTAAAATTTTATTTTTTTAATTTTTTTTAAAATCTCAGTCGAAAGTTAGGTTTCTAATCAGGTGTGGTTGGATCCCGGTTCAGAAGGTAGGGTCAAAATTTTGATCTGAAAGTCGAATCTTGGGTCTTGTATCGATTGTTGGTTGTCAAGGTCGGATATTTGTTTGAAAATTGGGTCTTGATTCGAGTGTTAAAGTCGAAACCTGGATTGATGTTTCATGTTCAAGTTCGAGTGTCGGGGTCAGGTCCTAGGTCAGATATCTTGTTGTAATTCGAATGTCGGGTAAATGGTCAAAAGTCGGGATCAAGTCCTGGGTCAGATTACATGGTCGGATTTCGGATCTGTCGTTGGGGTTGTGTCCTAGCTTGCGCGTTAGGGTGATAACACTCAAACTACTCTCTAAACATATCCAAAGAGTAAGAAATCGTCGTCAATATAAAATACCCAACTAAGAGTCATGGTCGAATCCCACAAAGAGTGATATAGTGCAAAGAATTCTATCAAGAAATTTAGAACGTAAATCAATTCATTTGTAGCAATAAGAACAATGGGTGAATGATTTCACCAAATTTACGAAATGAATTTTGGTATCAAGAGTCACAATTAAACTAAGATTTCATAAATTCAAATAAGTAACAAGTAATCTAGAGGTGCGAGGATTGAAAATTGATATCACGTAGGGGTAATTTTGTTGCTCTATAGTGTTGAACGCTCATGGATAGGCTAGGTTATCTTTGATGACACTAATCTTCTTTTGATCTCATAACATCAGTTCATACAATCTCCTTTCGGTCTCATCTATCTGTCATGTTACACCTAGGGTATACTTTGGGTAGTGATAGTGTTTCAACGATTCCTTTGAGTCCCGAACATCGAGTATGATTGATTTTCATATGTGGTTTGTGTGCACGGGGTTCTGAATGAATCTTGAGGGTCCTTTCGATTAGGGTTGTGTATCGATTGGTTCGGTTCGGTTTTCGAATTTATCAGTTTTACTTATCGATGATCGATTCGTAATCATGCTAAAACGTTATGGAACTGTTAAGATATCGGTTTATCGGTTAGTGATCATTATCAGTTCAGTTATCGGATTAACCGTTAACAGTTCACACAATTTTCATTAAGAATTACTAATGGACTAATCACTAATTAATAGTATGTAGTAGCTAGTAGTCACTGACGAACTTTTCCCTGTTAGTCTATTACTACATAAAACATTTAATAAAACTCCATATTAACCTTGAAAAAAATGTCAATATTACCCAAACAAGCAAACTCCAAAGGATTCCTCATAACAATCAAGCCAATTTCGATATGAACTATAAACAGAAACCATTACAACACTACTAACGATTGATGATCATGAGACCATTAATAATAATAAAAAAATCATTGTAGATTGTAGTATTGCTCAGTGACTCACACTGTAATGAGAAGATAAAAACAAAGACTTAAAGTAAGGGAACCAACCATTTGAAAGTCAATTTCGACACTTAGAGATTGATATTCAATATAACTTGTCGGTGTGAGAGTAGTGACAGTGAATCCATGAGTGATGTCACGGCTTTGGAATATTATTGTGAAATTTAAGTGTCAACTATAAAGTCATTGTAAAGAGTTTGGAGACTGGAGTGTAAATCCTAAAGGCTAAAAGTGCCTAAGGCATTAAGTGATATAAATGTAATTAGTTAAACTTCTTAACGGGTTATCGGGACACCCAATTAGAATAAGGTCAAATCGAGACCTGAACTGATAAGCCGATAAGAGGTTTATAGTAAATCGAAGCATGAACCATTAAACCATTGACCCAATAAACAAATTATCGATTCAAATTTTCTATTTCAGTTCGGTTATGAACAACCCTACTTTTGATATTTTCAGAGTTGACTGGTTTTGCTGGTACTTGTGTGCTTCGCTTTCGTGATCGGGAGGATCGCGGAAGCAAGACCGTTGTTTCAAAAGCGAATGGTCTCAGTTAGGTGGGGTTCACTTAAGCGATCCATGGTCCGCGATCACGATGTTCGCTAAAGCGAAGGTCCCCACTTTCGCGGGGTTTGATTTTGTGAACCCAAGGTCGCTTTTGCGACCATAGAGAGGGGTTTATGTCTGAAAATTTTGGTGTTTAAGCCCCATTTTCTATTTCTTGGGCTTGGCAAAACCCTTGGAGGCGATTTTGAAAGAATTTCTTGTGCTAAATTATTTGGGTAACCTTTTGTGATCGTGAAACTCCATTTCTCTTTCATTATTTATGGATTTTAACATCAAAATTTGAGATTTTGATTGGCAAATGACAAAGTTTTTCAAGAACTCAAGTTTAAACTAAAATGAAGATTGTTATTTGATTTTAATCCCTTTTTTGAAATGGGTTTCATCCTTGAGTTCCTAAATCCTTGAGTATCATTTTCAAGTAAAGAATTTCTGATTAGAACTTCAGAAATTTTAGAAATTCAAACAAGTAACAAGTAATCTAGGGGTGCGAGGATTGAAAATTGATATCACATAGGGGTATTTTTGTTTCTCTATAGTGCTGAACACTCATGGATAGGCTGGGTCGTCTTTGATGACACTAATCTTCTTTCAGCCTCCTCTATGTGCAATGTTACACCTAGGGTATACTTTGGGTAGTGATAGTGTTTCAACGATTCATTTTGAGTCCAGAACGTCGAGTATGATTGATTTTCATATGTGGTTTGTGTTCACGAGGTTCTGAATGAATCTTGAGGGTCATTTCAATGTTAGTAGAGCTGGCTGGTTTTTGTGGTACTTGTGTGCTTCGTTTTAGCCATCGGGAGGATCGTGGAAGCGAGACCGTGGTCACGAAATCGAATGGTCTCAGTTAGGTGGGGTTCTCTTAAGCGATCCATGGGTCGCGATCATGATGTTTGCTAAAGCGAAGGTCTCCACTTTTGCGGGGTTTGCTTTTGCAAACCCAAGGTCGCTTTTTCGACAACAGAGAGGGGTTTATGTCTACAAATTTTGGGGTTTAAGTCCCATTTTTCATTTTTGGGCCTGGCAAAACCCTTGAAGGCGATTTTGTAAATATTTCTTGTGCTAAATCATTTGGGTAACCTTTTGTGATTGTAAAACTTCATTTCTCTTTTATTTTTATGGATTAAACATCAAAAATTGAGATTTTGATTGGCAAATGACAAGGTTTTCCAAGAACTCAAGTTTACACTAAAATGAAGATTGTGATTTTATTTTGATTTCTTTTTCGAAATGGTTTTCACCCATGAGTTTCTAAATCCTTGAGTATCATTTTCAAGTAAAGAATTTCGCGTAGAACTTCATTTTTGGGATTGAGTTTTGTTGATTGATCCATTTTTTAAGTGTATGAGTTTGGTATTGTTGTTTTTGGAAATTTATTGTGAATAGTTGATTGATATAGATTGTGTGGCGTTTGACATTGGTCGAAAAGGGAAGACTCATGTCTTGGAGTGACTAGTTGATTGGTTTAAGGCACGTGATATCCTAAACCATCACTTTAGAGCTATGTGATGGTACAACGTTTTGCCTCACGTTGTCAGGGCCGTCCTATACCTTGCCAAGGGCATAGAACCTAACTACTAAGTGGATCTACTAGTCTATGCTAAAAAGCACTAAGGAATCATCTAAATAGTATGACCCTTTTTCAACCTATGATGGCTACATGGTTTATGGGGGTGGGAGTTGTCTGAACTCTCCCCCATATCGGTGCTCAATACTACTCCCAAAAGATACTAGCTCATATGTTTAAAAACATTACTTCTTTCTGTGGTTTGAGATGATTGCTCAAAACTTAGCTCAAAGGCTCTCTTGGAAATCAAAGTTTCCTCTCTTTCTTAATTGTGAAATCATTTGTTCTTTACTGAAAACTAGCTCATAGGCTCTTTTGGAAATCGATGTTTCCTTTCTTGTTTAAATGTGAAAACATTTACTCTTTGGAAATACATAGTCCCATATACTCTTTTGAAGAAAATGAACTTCATTTGATACTCTTTACTCAACTCAAATATCAACTCTTAAAACAAGTTTAAAGCATTTGCAAAAGACTTCTTGAAAAGACTCTATGAACTTTCTTGACTTGGCTCTTAACCTTCCTTGAATTTGAATTTATGGATTCAAGGTTATGATTCATGTTTATGGATGTTTTCTAGATGTTTTGAAGTCATTTAGACTAGTTAGAATCGATAGGAAGTGTTAGTACACTTTAGAAGGACTCAAACGGGCTGAACGACGAAAAATGGGTGGGGGCAGACGATCTGAGCGCGTTCCTAGCACGGGGTGCCAGCCCCAAAGTACTAGTACCCATTTCTGGCGCACTGCTGGCGTGCGACCCCAGCCTTCTTGGCGCTACGGGGGCGCGCTGCGCCAGCTTCCCCCCAATCAAACCTAACGAATTTTACAACTCGTTTTCTGATCTTAAATTGATTAAATTTGATTCTTTTTCTCAATTTCTCTTTAGATTCAGATATCCAAAACATATACACTAGAATCTAACCCAAAACAACTCTAAAAATCGGCATTAAACTCTCAAGAACTCCTCAATCTCATCCCAAATTCAAGAATGAAAGCAATTCAAGAACATCAAAGTCTCAATCTTTTAGGACGAAAATCATACTGAAATAAACATGTTTGGCACATGGGTGAACGAACCCATGGCTATGTGAACTCACTTACCTCGTAGGATCGAATCCTTGGCGAAATCCACAATCAATTCCTCAAGAAATCGGCGAATCTAGACCTTTTCTTCTCTTTTCTCCTCCTGAGTTCTTTTCTCTAAAACCCTAGCATGATTTTGCAATTTTGTAAACTGAACCAATTCAGTTTAGACCCTAATTAATTCACTAAAAATGAATTAAACCAATCGGGTATGGAAAAGACCAAAATATCCTTTTAAAATCCGATTGACTTTCCTTATCTAGACAACCCAACTTCAAATAGGCATATGTCCCTCGTACAAACTCAAAATTGAGCAAACTCAGTGGCGTTGGAAAGATAATTCAAGGATCTTTCCTAAGGTATCTTGTAGAACACCTAACTCATCATGATCTAGGAGTTATGTTTGTTTGAAATTGACCCAAAACTCATACTTAACTTAATTTTGTCAAACATTCCAAATTTGATTATTTCCAAAAATAGTTTCTTTCCAATTCTATGTCTTTCTAGTAGCGGGGTGTTACAATATCTCCCCCTTGGGAACATTCATCCTCGAATGAGATTACTCTTGGTAGGCTAAGGCGTAACATCTAACACCTAGCTCAAACACCCAACAAGGAAAATGTAAATACAACATGTCAAATTAAAATAAAATCCAAGAAAGGGATTAGTACCTTAATTTGGAAATTATCCGGATTCGAAGAGATGTGGGTATATTTTCTTCATATCCTCCTCAGCTTCCCAAGTAGCTTCCTCAACAAACTGATTTCTTCATAGAACTTTGACTGATGCTACTTCTTTATTTCTCAACTTGCGAACTTGGCAATCTAAAATCTGAACATGAATTTCCTCATATGATAAGCTATCCTTGATACCAGTATCTTCAGTAGGTATGATAAGTGAAGGATCACCCATGCATTTTTTTAGCATAGAGATGTGGAATACCGGATGAACCACTGCTAGCTCTTGTGGTAGCTCTAACTCATAAGCTATGTTGCTAATCCTCTTGGATATTCTGTAAGGACCAATATACTTGGGACTAAGTTTCCCCTTCTTACCAAATCTCATAACACCCTTCATGTGTGAAACTTTAAAGTAAACCGAATCATCTACTTCAAACTCTAAGTCCCTTCTACTAACATCTGTATAAGATTTTTGACGACTCTGCACTGTTTTAAACCTCTCTTGAATAACTTTTACTTTCTCCATAGCTTGATGAACTAAGTCTGGTCCTATCAACCCAGCTTCACTAACTTCAAACCATCCAATAAGAGATTTGCATCTTCTCCCATAAAGAGCTTCATAAGGAGCCATTTGGATGCTAGAATGGTAACTATTGTTGTAGGCAAACTCAATTAGAGGTAGGTGATCATCCCAATTACCCTTGAAATCAATCACATAGGCCCTCAACATATCTTAAAGTCTGAATAGTGCGCTCTGCTTGACCATCTGTCTGAGGATGAAAAGCAGTACTCAAGTTCACCTTTGAACCTAAGCCTTTCTAGAATAACTTCCAAAACCGTGTTGTAAATTGTGCTCCTCTATCTGAAATAATCAATATTGGAACCCCATGAAGTCTGAATACCTCTAGAATATACAACTTATCATAATCTTTTGTTGAATGGGTAGTCTTTACCGGTAAAAAGTGGGATGATTTACTTATTCTATCAACAATCACCCAAATAGAATCATGCTGCATGCGAGACCTTGGTAAACTTGTGATTAAATCCATATTGATCATCTCCCACTTCCATTCTGGAAGTTCTATATTCTGAGTCATACCACCGGGCCTTTGGTGCTCTACTTTAACTTGTTGACAATAGCAATGAATTCAACAATACTTTTCTTTATACTATTCCACCAATATTCTTCTCTCAAATCATGATACATCTTTGTGGAACCTGTATGGATAGAATATCTGGAGCTATGTGCTTTCTCCATGATCGTTTCTTGGAGTTAATCCACCCTTGGTACACACAACCTACCTTGATACCTCAATACACCATCTCCCCCTTGTTCAAAAGTCATTATTTTTTTATTATGAACATTTGCCTTAAGTTCAAGCAAAATAGGATCTTGGCCTTGTTTCTGTTTCATTTCTGACACTAATGAAGATTCAACCCCATTCATCACCACCACTCATCCTTCTGTGGAATCCATTAGTCGAACTCTTAATCGTGCAAGTCTATGCACATATTTTTCTAACTCTTTCTTATCTTCCTTAAAATGGGCGGTACTGCCCATAAATAATCTACTCAAGGCATCAACAATAACATTAGCCTTACCTGGGTGATAAAGAATACTCATGTCATAATCTTTGAGTAACTCTAACCACCTTCGTTGTCTGAGATTTAGCTCTTTCTGACTAAGCACATACTGAAGGCTTTTATGATCGGTGAACACATCTACATGAAGACCATAAAGATAAGGACGCCATATTTTCAAAGCAACTACTACGGCAACCAACTCTAGGTCATAGGTTGGGTACTTCTTCTCGTGAACTTTCAACTGTCTGGAGGCATAAGCTATAACTTTACCATTCTGCATTAACACACATCCCAGTCTAACTCGGGACACATCACAATATACAACAAAACCTTATGTACCTTCTGGTAAGGTCAATACTGGGGCAGTAGTCAACCTCTTTTTCAATTCCTGAAAGCTTTTCTCACAAGCTTCAGACCATTAAAACTTCACTGTTTTCTGAGTCAACTTAGTCAAATGAGATGAAATAGATGAGAACCCTTCGACGAACCTTCTATAATATCCAGCCAACCCCAAGAAACTCCTTATATCAGTTGTAGATGTGGGTCTAGGTCAATTCTGCACTTCCTCTATTTTCTGAGTATCAACTCTAATTCCATCATCGAAAACAATGTGACCTAAGAATGGCACAAACTCAAGCCAAACTCACACTTAGAGAATTTAGCATACAACTCTCTATCCTTTAGAGTTTGGAGAACTACTCTGAGATGACTAGCGTGATATTTCTCATTCCTCGAAGAGTCATTAACTCGGACTAAGTGATATACACACCCCTTGGAAACTAACTTTCTCGCCTTAAGGTACGAAATACCATGACCCTTTGGCACTGTTGAACTACTCTTCCACTCTATAACTGGCTCATTAGGAAACTGAAACTTGACAACTCGAGTTCTACAATCAACTGAGGCATAACATGCATGAAGCTAGTCCACACCTAGAATGACATCAAAAACTACCATGTCTAACTCAACTAAATCAGCCATGGTGCTCTTGTGATTGACGAAAATGGTACAGTCACGATAGACTCTCTCTGCTAGAATAGGCTCACCAATAGGTGTAGAAACACTGAAGGGCTCAAGAAGTTGCTCAGGAAGAAAATCAAAATTCATCGCAACATATGGAGTCACAAAAGCTAAACTCGCTCCTAGATCTAGCAAAACCATAAACATCAAAGTTAAAGACTTGGATCATACCAGTGACAACATCTGGTGAATCCTCTTGCTCTTGGTGACTAGTGATAGCATAAAGATGGTTTGCTCCTCCGCCTGCCCCTGAAGTGTATCCTCTAGATGCAACTCTGTCTGGTGGAGCAACTGAAGAAGAATGGGCTCTATTACCTCCATTACTATTACCGTGTCTGTTCTTAGGGCACTCTCTCATAAAATGACCGTTCTGACCACACTTGAAGCAACGAGTGGAGTCATCATGACACACCCCTGAGTAGATCCTACCACACTTAGCACATGCAACAGTCTTAGTACCCCTTTGTCCCATACTTCCTTGAGAATGCGTAGGTCTTGCTCTGAAATTTTGGGAATTCTGACTATTGTACTCACCTTTGTTTCTTGGTGCAGGTGCACTAGCAGATGATGGATCATGTCCCATTTGTTTATATTGGAAGGAAGACCGGTTCACATTACTCTTTTGGTGCCCAAACTCATTCCCTAATGTCGTAGCCCTCTTATTCTTAAACTCTTCTCTATTCCTCCTCAACTTGTTGCACATGGATCATTAGTCTTGCTATGTCCATATCCCCTATCAACATAGCTGCCTTGCCTTCCTTACTTGACAGACGAGACAACCCAGCAATGAACAAACTCATCCTGTTGCTCATGTCAGCAACCATCTCTGGAGCATAGCGGGAAAGTTTGGTGAACTTCAGGTTGTACTCTAGAACACTCAAAGAATCCTTCTTAAGAGTGAGGAACTCTCGTACCTTTGCTTCTCTCAGTTCTCGGATAAAGAAACGCCCCAAGAAGGCGTCCTCCAACTCACAAGTGGTGCACCCTCAGCTTGATTCTTCTTCCATTGATCAAACCAGATTCTAGTGACACCCTTCATTTGGTGTGCAACTAGTTCCACCCTATCAATATCAGCAACATGCATAATCTCAAAAACCTTCTGAAGTTCTTCAACAAAGTTTTGTGGATCCTCAGTAACACTTGAATCAGTGAAGCTTAGAGGATTCATCCTTAAGAACTCACGGATCCTTAAAGTATCAGCCACTTCCTGTTGATTCTCTCTCTGTCCAACTTGATTGGTCACAACTTGACTTAACATCTAAATAGCTTCACGAAATTCAGCATTGGTGACCTCTCCTTGGGGTTGCACTTCTGGTGCATTAGGTACCCCTTGTTTCTGTGGTTAAACATTCCTTCTGGCGGACTACCTCTGACAGCTATTCGTGGAGGCATGATCAATTAAAATACATGCACAAGCACGAGTTAGAAAAAGACTTTATAGAGATGAAATCTATCGCACAAAAAGAGTATGAAAGAAGTGAGAAAATTCCTAAGTGTCGCAGCCTCCTAATTATAAATATGGCGCGCTTCACACCGATAACCAGGCTCAACTGACATGGCTTCATAGAATCCCTAGGACTCTTGAACTCTGTGTCTGATACCAAGTTTGTCATACCCCAAGCCTACATTCTGGGCGGGACTGGCACTAGAAAACCATTGCTGGCCCCAAGCGAACCCTTGGTCTGGCTAGACTCTTAGCGAAAGATTTACTCATGATAAAAGTACTTTAAAAAGTAAACTGAAATCTCAATAGATAACTTAGAAAGTATAAAGAAACATTCACTAGCCAAAATGGCACTCAAGTCTCAAACATCAAACCAGGAATGGAAAGACTCAAGAACTAACATCAAGTAACTGTCTATGAAGCCTCTAACAACTGAGATGGATGTTGGGACAAGACCCACGACATCCTAATGAACTAACTAACAAAGTAATAAAAAGGGGTCCTCCGGAAGCAAGGAGGCTCACCAACAACACTGAAGCTCAACTAGAATCAACGAAGCGATGGATGTTGTTCCTGGTTACCTGTCTCTGCATCATAACAACTATGCAAGCCAAATGGCATCAGTACATTGAATGTACGAGCATGTGAGGTGAATTCTAAAACAAGACATAAGCTTGAAAGGAACTAAAAGAACATAATTGAGCTCAACTCAACTCAACTTAACTCATTTCAAGATAAAGCAATAATATAAATGCAATAAAAAGAAAAGCTTTTAAAACATGGATAACAACTTTGTGTATTTAGAAATACAATAGTAACTTTGTATATTTTCCAAGATACAATATAAACTCTGGATATATATTAAAATACAATTAACACTGTGTATATAAGAATACAAAATACTTCCGTGGAAGTTTATCTAACCGACAACCATCACTTTAGAGCTATGTGATGATACAGGGTTTTGCCTCACAGTGCCAGGGCTGTCCTATACCTTGCCAATGGCATAGAACCTAACTACTAAGTGGATCCACTAGTCTATGTTAAAAAGACTAAGGAATCATCTAAAATGTATGACCCTTTTTCAACCCATGATGAATACATGGTTTATGGGGGCTGGGAGTTGTCTAAACTCTTCCCCATATCGGTGGTCAATACTACTCCCAAAAGATACTAGCTCATATGTTTAAAACCATAACTTATTTCTGTGGTTTGAGATAATTGCTCAAAACTTAGATCAAAGGCTCTCTTGGAAATCAAAATTTCCTCTCTTGCTTAATTGTGAAAGCATTTTTTCTTTACTGAAAAACTAGCTCATAGGCTCTATTGGAAATCGGTATTTCCTTTCTTGTTTAAATGTGAAAACATTACTCTTTGGGAATACATAGTTCCCAGATATTCTTTTGAAGAAAATGAACTTCATTTGATACTCTTTACTCAACTCAAATCTCAAGTCTTAAAGAAAGTTTAAAGCATTTGCGAAAGACTTCTTGAAAAGACTCTATGAACTTTTTAGACTTGGCTCTTAACCTTCCTTGAATTTGAATTTATGGATTCAAGGTTATGATTCATGTTTATGGATGATTTCTAGATGTTTAGAAGTCATTTCGAGTAGTTAGAATCGATAAGAAGTGTTAGTGTACTTTAGAAGGACTCAAACGAGCTAAACGATGAAAAATGGGTGGGGGCAGATGACCCGGGCGTGGGGAGCCAGCCCCAAAGTACTGGAACCCATTTCTAGCGCACTGCTGGTGCGCTGTCCCAGCCTTCTTGACGCTACGGGGGCGTGCCGCGCCAGTTCCCCTTAGTCAAACCTGACGAACTTTTCAACTCGTTTTCTGATCTTAAATCGATTAAATTCAATTCTTTTTCTCAATTTCTCTTTAGATTCAGATACCCAAAATATATACACTAGAATCTAACTCAAAACAATTCTAACAATCGGCATTAAACTCTCAAGAACTCCTCAATCTCATCCCAAATTCAAGAACGAAAGCAACTCAAGAGCATCAAATTATCAATCTTTTAGGGAAAAAATCATACTGAAATAAGCATGTTTGGCACGTGGGTGAACGAACCCACCATTATGTGAACTCACATACCTCTTAAGATCGAATCCTTGGCGAAATCCGCAATCAATTCCTCAAGAAATCGACGAATCTAGACCTTTTTTTCTCCTTTTTCCTCTTGAGTTCTTTTCTCTAAAACTCTAGTGTGATTTTACAATTGTGTAAACTGAACCAATTCAGTTTAGACCCTAAATAATTCTCTAAAAACGAATTAAACCAATTGGGTAAGGAAAAGGCCAAAATGCCCTTTTAAAATCCGGTTTTGACTTTCCTCATCTAGACAACTCAACTTCAAATGGGCATATCTCCCTCATACAAACTCGAAATTGAGCAAACTCGGTGGCGTTGGAAATATAATTTAAAGATATTTCCTACGGTATCTTGTAGCACACCTAACACATCCTGAGCTAGGAGTTATGGTCGTTTGAAGTTGACCCAAAACTCATACTTAGCTTACTTTTGTCAAACTTCCCAAATTTGATTATTTCCAAAAAATGATTTCTTTCTAATTCTAAGTCTTTCTAGTAGCGGGGTGTTACAAAGATTTGGACAGAAAGTGCTCCAACACAAAAAAAAAAACAAAAAGAAAAGGAGTTGGTGGGAAGGGCATCAATGAGAGTTTGAAAGAGAGCTCTCCAACGCAAAAAAAAGTGTGGGAAGGGCATCAACGACAGTTAGAGAGAGAGAGTGCTCCAACACAAAAAAAAGGAGTTGGTGGGAAGAGCATCAACCTTGAAAATTGGAGAGAAGTGTTCCAACACAACCAATAGAAAAGATATTGTGAGTTGGAGAGAAAGTGCTCCAACATTTAGAAGTTGGAGACGAGTGCTCAAACACAACCAACAAAAAAAATTATGTGGTTTAGAGAAAAAATGTTCAAATCCCTAGAAGTTGGAGAGAAGGTTCTCCAACACAACCAAGAAAAAAATTGAGAATTGAAGAGAATTACTCCAACAATTTGAAGATTGAAGAGAAGTACTCCAACAATTGAAGATTGAAGAGAAATTCTCCAATTCAACAACAATGACAAGAAGAAAAAAGCAAGAGTATACAACTTTGAATTACGGGAGTATGTTGGAATTATAATTCAAAGTTGAAGTAGAAATCCTAAGTCGTGTAGGCTTTGTTATTTATGATAATTACTTGTATATGTTTAATTAAGATTTGTTAGTTAGAGGGGTTCCTAGTCCTATTTTACTTTGGTTGTTAGTATTATAAACATGGGTGTCTTATTACATATTTTCAATGTAGTGAAATACAAGATCTAGGACTCAATCCATATATATGAAGATCAAGGGTTTTACATCAGCTGTTGGCACAAAATAAGCATTTGAGGACTCTAAATCATTATAAATAAAGCCCTAAATGAGTCCAAATCTAGGACTCATCAAAAATCCATTAATAATCAAAGGGAATTGAAATTTTAGGGTAACAAACTCTTACCCAAATGATTTAAAACAAGAAATCTCTTAAAAATCGCCACCAAGGATTTTACATAGGTCAAAAATGAAGATAGGGTTAAACCTAGAAATTTGAAGGCAAAACACTTTCTGAAGTCGCTTAACTGAACCTCACAATAATCTTGGGTTTCGCTTTTGCGAACCATGGTTTGCTTTCACAATCCTTGTGATTGCGACCCATTGTTCCCTTAAGAAAACTCTCCCAACTAGTCAAGCCTTCACTTTCGCGAAGACTCCTTTGATAACGCAAGGGTAGCGAAAGTTGAGGACCTCTCGCAATCGCGAAGAATATAGACTCAAGCACCAACAAAATTAGCCAAATCTCAAATCTTTGAATGGAACTTGGGGATTCGTTTGAAAACCTGTACATACAAACTTATATGTACATTAACCAAACTTGATGTTCCAGACTCAATGAAACCATCAAAGATGAATCTGAGGTTTCCTTGACATGAAATTAGTGGAAGCCACAAGAGATGAACACAACACCTAAAAAGGCTAAATCAAGTTTGGGACCTCTAAAATCAATCAAGACTTCACTTATGCCTAAAATCATCCCCCAAATTCAAAAGAACAATTGGAATTGTGATCTGAGCATCAAAACCTCGAATGTTGACCAAAGTCAACCCAAAGGCAAAAATCTCATCAATTTCAAACTTAGGAACTACAAATCCCAAAAAAATAATTGAATCTAAAATCAAAAACTCTCTTAGACAAATTTCTACATTCCAGGACTGATGGAATCGACAGAATTCTATTCCAACAGTAGAAACTCAAAAAGACACCGCAAATCACTTTTAAACAACTTTCGCCTTTCAAACTCAATACTTACAAAATTTACAACTTTCACTCAAAATTCGGAAACTAACTTTGAAAACTCTATTAGAAATGACTCAGGATCGATATTAGGAGGGGTAAAATTGTAATTTTATGAATATATCAAAATATGACCAATCGAGTTATTACATTTACCGGCGATTAAATAAAATATTATAGCTTAACCATATAGTTAATAATATATCCCAACAATCATTACATATTTATTTCAAAAGTATATGTCTCAACATATGGAAAGACAAATGTGGGATAGAAAAATAAGAAGAAAATATCATTGAGTAATAAAGTACTATAAATATAAGTTTAAGAAGATGGAAGAATGCATGAGAATTCACAGATATTCATTTTAAAACGTTTCTATAATTAATTACTCTAATGCATTACAATATTTTAATGAATTAAATTAAGTTTAAAGAATAAAAAGGACATTCAACTTTTGATTGACATTTTAATAATTCAATTTATAGCTTTAAAGGTGTAACATCTCGTACTTCGAAAAGCCAACTAGAGATTCGTACATGCTAAACTTCAGTTTTTAGTTTTGGGTCAACTTCAAATGACCATAACTATTAGCACATAAAGAGTTAGGTAGCCCATGAGGTATCAAATCAAAGGTCTTTGAGTCCTCTTTCCATCACTGCCAAGTTTGCTAAATTTCGAGCTCGGATGAAGGAGTTATGCCTGCTTGAGTGCAGCCTCTCTAGTTAAGGCATTTCATCCGTTTTAAAAAGGGGTATTTTGGTCTTTTCCTTACCCCACAAGGACAAAATTATTTTTCTCACCCAAATAGGGGTCTAACCTGATTGAGATCAGTTTTCATCATTCCTAAAATGCTTAGGGTTTTTAAAGAGGAGTTTCAAAATGAGAAAAGGGAAGGTTTCAAGAGTTCATCAAGAAGTTTGGGGAAATCTCCAAAAACTTAGTTTTTTTGAGGTATGTAAGGTTTCATAGTGTTGAGTTTGTTCACCCTCACGCCAATAATCAGAGTTCATCCATAAATTCTTTCTTGAAGTTGATTGATTGAGTTTCTTGAGAAGTTCTTGAGTTTTGACCCAATTTTTTAACAATTGAAGTGTTTGAGTTCTTGAGGTGAGGGTCTTGTGAATGAGTATTGTTCTTGATGAATTTTGGATGCTATTTTGTTGAATTTGTATTGGGTTTATGAATCCAAATGAGTTGGGAGGAAAATATTCAATTCTAGATGAGTTAGGACTTGCATTAAAGAAAGAAAATTCATCAAAAATCTAGGTAGGGGCATGGGGTGGCGCGCCACCATAGCTCCCAAACTACTGCCCAGTAGTTTGGGGCCTGATGCATAGCGCTACTCAATGCGCCCCAAACATTGTTCAGTAGTTTTGGGGATGGCGCCCCACGCCACTAAGTGCGCCAGAGTCGTTAGGTCCCTTACCCTTTTGTCCTTCTTTTCGTGTGTGTTTCCTCGAATCATACCTATGTTCTCTCCTTGATATCCACACTTAAAATCTTTATTTAGTCCCTGAGAGATCTTACATATCCTAATAATTTTGAGAAGTCTTTCGCAAATGTCTATAACTGGATTTAAGACTTGAGTAAATGAGGAGTGATGTCTTTCATGTTTCAAAATGAGCATATGGGAACTAATTATTCCCAAGTGTAATACTTTTACATTTAAAACAAGAGAAACATTGATTTTTAAATAAGTTATGAGAAGCTTGAGCATTACCTCTTTTAAGAGGATCTTTTAAGTAATTACCTCAACTGAGAAAGAGTTATGTTTTTAAGCATTTGTTCATGACTTATATATTATTGGGAGTAGTATTGAGCACCGATATGGGGATGATTTCAGACATTTCAAAATCCTCATAAACCATGTATTCCAACATGGGTAAAGGGTCATAAATTTTAGATGATTTCTTACTGATTTTAAGCATAGTTTAGTGGATCCATGTAGTTGAGGAGTTTTATACCCCGACAAGGTATATGATAGTTTTGGAAGCGTGGGTGAGATGATGTATCATCACGTAGCTCATATTGATGGGTGTCGGTTAGAGAATCTCCCAAATTAGAGTAAAGTGTTTATTATTGTATTTTTATACATATTCAGTTGATATCTACTGTTTTAAAAGCATTATATATTGTATCTATTATTCATGCTTTTGCATTTGAGTTGAGATAAGGTGAGTATTTCTTCCCAGAGTATCAGTTCAGTTGCTTATGTTTCAGCTTTCCCTTTACATGCTCGTACATTCAATGTACTGACGTCATTTGACCTACATATTGTTATAATGCAAATACATATGTTCAGGGTCATCAACAGGCGCTCCGTTGATACCATTTGCATTCCAGATAGCTTTGGTGAGCCTCTTTCCTTTCCGGAGGGTTCCACATTTACATTTCAGTCATGTTAAGATGTCGTGGGTCTTGTTCCAACATCTATCATAGTATTTAGAGGTTTCATAGACAATTGTAGTATGAGGAGTCTTTCACTGTTTCTTGTTGATGTTTCAAAAACCTTGAGACAATACTTATGTTTTACTGAGTATTTCCAAGATAACTATTGAGAAATTTATAGCTGAGATATGTTGAGTTTGATTATGCACTTTGAGGTTCCTATTCCACTTGAGTAAGTATTCCGCTAAGTAATGAGCCTGGCAAATGGCTCGCTAGGGGACCAACAATGGTTCTCGAGTGTCAGCCACGTCTAGGGTGTAGACTCGGGGTGTGACAAACTTGGTATCAGAGCACAGAGTTCAAGAGTCTTTGGGTGTCTATGAAACTGTGTCTGTAGATTCCCTAGTTATCGGTGTGAATTACACCATATCTATAATTAGGATGCTGTGACATTTAGGAAAAGATTTCACTTCCTTCTTACTCTTTTCGTGTGATGGAGTTCAACTCTATAAATATTTCTTTCTAATTCGTGCTTGCGCGTATCTTTTCAGATCATGCCTCCATGAAGAGTTGTTCGAGAGTTATCCTCTAATTCAATTGAGGATTTATTGAGTCAATAAGATCCTACATTACACATATTATGAGTGTTCACATGCCAGATACATATTCTGTCTGTTATACATTTTATATGTATTTATGTGGAATGTACACGTGTTTCTTATTTTGGATCTGATCATTTGCCTCATTAATTCACATATTTATGCACCTTTTCATTTGACATCATCTACTAAGTGTTTAGCTACCGTATCATTTTATATAGTCTTTACCTCTCTATTTGAGGAGTTACAATCTCTATTAAATGCATGTATGCCTCCATTTGAGATGTCCAAATGTGTTTTAAATTAACCATATTCTAGTAGAATCACTTGCTCACCTGTTATACCACTTAATGACTCATTTTCTACATGTCCTCATGTTCTCACATGTCTCGTGCCTTCATGTCTCATTTCTGACTATGTTTTAGCCCAATAAGATTCATTGTATCATATAAATTCTCAAGTATTACTACATTGATGTTACATTTGTTTCTTATGTCATTATTGCTGCCTCGAGTCTTTTATTCACATGTCTACATCACTGGCCTATAGTGCCAAATCTTAAAGGAGTTATGAACAATCTAAAATGTTAAAGAAAAGACATAAAGCAAATTTGTCTACATCACTGGCCTATAGTGCCAAATCTTAAAGGAGTTATGAACAATCTAAAATGTTAAAGAAAAGACATAAAGCAAATTTGTCTTATTATGGGTGGTAATCCAGGGGCTGAAAGCCTTGCATGGGTCGATCTTGAAAGTAAAGTTGTATAGTTATGAGTGGTAGCTCAGGGGTTAAAATACCTACCATGGGCCGATCCCAAGTGATATACTTACGAGTGGTAGCTTAGGGGTTATAATACCTAGCATGGATTGATCCTAATTTGTATATGTATGAGGACAGCATCCCAGGGGTTAAAATGCCTAGCATGGGTCATCCTCTTGTACCACTGATCAGCTGGTCATCGTATCAAATTCCACAAAGTTTATAAAGAAAAGAAAAGTAAAGTAAAACAAAGATTGTAATATACTCAAATACCCAAAAGAGTAAGCAAAGGTGTTCTTTCATTCTTATCTATACATTTATACATTTATACATAATTTTACTTGAGCTCTTGTTTTACATATGTATACTTTATGCCTTACATAGGGACATTGTGTTTCATGCCACAGGTACAAGTATTAAATATAACAAAATATGTCCAATATAGGCACAGGATACTCAAATGCCTTTGGTGAGCTCCATATTGATTCAGATCTTGTTGAGTCTCTAACATATATTTCTATAACACATCGCTATTTTAAAGAACTAGAAAGAGCTAAAATTAGAAAGAGTGATTTTTGGAAAGAATGAAAAATCTGGAAAATTGGTTAAAGTTAAGTTAATAATGAGTGTTGGGTCAACTTCAAACAATCATAACTCCTAGATCAGGATGAGTTAGGTGTGATTCCAGATACCGTAGGAAATATCTTGGAATTATCTATCCAATGTCTCCAATTTTGCATGATTCCGAGTTCGTATGAGTTAGATATGCCCATTGGAAGTTGGGCAGTTTTGATAAGAAAAGTCCAATCCGGATTTTGGAAGGGTAGTTTGGTCTTTTCCTTAACCAATTATTTTATTTCATTTTTCGTAATTAAAATATGTTCTAATCGTAATTAGATCAGTTTAGAAAATTGAAAGTTCACGCTAGGGCTTGGAGAAAGGAGAAAAAAGTAGAAAGGAGAAGAATAGTCAAGATTCGTCAAGATCGTACACTTTTGGTTGTGGATTTCGCCAAGGATTCAATCCTATGAAGTATGTGAGATCACATAGCGTTGGGTTAGTTCACCCACGCACCAATTATGATTCAATTCAGCGAAGTTGTATTGTTTTGAAAGGAAATCCTATGAGTTCTTGATGTTAATTCATTTGAAATCTTGTGGGTTGTTGTTGTTGAAGTTTCTTGAGTTTGATTCATGATTTTCGGTGTGTTTTTTAGTAGAATCTTACATATATAGATGATATAGTCGATTCTAAGTATTTGGGGAAGGAACCAAGTGAAATTAGAGGGTTGAAAAACAAAGGAGAAAAAATTGAGTTTTTTGGGCAGGGGTCTGGGGCGTCGCGCCAGCCAGCGCGCCCCACTTTGGGTTCTGAAGTTTTTCCCCTGTGGCGCCATGCATGACAGCGCGCCCCAACTTCAGTTCTGAAGTTTTGGGTTTGGCGCCCCGCGCCACTCAGAGCGACAGGGACGCCAGGTCTTTTACTTTTTCCCACTTCTTTCTGTACTAGTTCCTTAGCAACGTACCTATGTTTCCTAGTTGATTCCAACACTCTAAGGTACGTCTAAACATCATGAAATCATCATTAACATGAGATCATGAGCCTTGAATCCATACTTCAATTCAAGAAAATTTAAGAGTTAAATCAAGAGAAGCTAAGAGTCAAGTCAAGATGAGTTCAAAGAGTTTTCCAAAGTCTTTCACAAACATTTTAACTTTGTTTTAAGACTTGAGTTTTGAGTTGAGTAAAGAGTTAAGTTCATTTCCTCAAAATATTATATGGGAACTAAGTATTCCCAAGAGTTGAAATGTTTTCTCATTTAAGCAAGAAAGGAAACACTGATTTCCAAGAGAGCTTTTAAGCTAAGTTTTGAGTAATTATCTCAAACAAAAGAAAGAGTTTTGTTTTAAAAACATATGAGCTGAATATATTGTGGGAGTAGTATTGAGCACCGATATGGGGACGCGAGTTCATAATAACCTAAGTCTCCATAAACCATATAGACATCATGGGTAGAAAAAAATCATACTTTTTAGATGACTCCTAAATGCTTTTTAGCATAGCCTAGTGGATCCACTTAGTTAAGGCGTTCTATATGACGGTAAAGTATAAGACAGTTCTGGCAGCGTGGTCAAGACGATGTATCACCACTTAGGCTCAGAGTGGTGGTTGTCAGTTAGAGAAACTCCCACAGTATTATATTACTTTATATGTAATTGAGTTGCTATCGTATTGCTTTAATACTTTGAGTTGTCACCTACTGTTTTAAAATGCTTCGTATAAACTGCACTATTATTGTTGTTTTACTTTGCATTTGAGTTGAGTTATTCATGAGTTGAGTAAAGTCAAGGTAAGTGTTCCTTCCAGATTCCTTTCAAGCTTATGTTACGTTTAGTTTTCCCCTCGCATACTCGTACATTCAATGTACTGATGCCATTTGGCCTGCATCATTTTATGATGCACACACCGGTAATCAGGATCAGTATCCAGGGACCCGTTGATCCAGTTGAGCACTCAAAGTCAGTTTGTGAGCCTCCTTGCTTTCCGGAGGACTCCTTTTTCTTTGCTTTCTAGTATTTCAATTGTTAGGATGATTGGGGCTCTTGTCCAGACATCCCTCTTTATTTCAGAGGCTTCATAGACAAGTAGTTCTAGTTCTTTAGTCTTTCCATTTTTAGTTGTATACGTTAATACTTGGGTTGCCATTTTGGCTAACTTATTATCTCTTGAGTTATTGCATGAGTTATATTTTGAGACTATCTCATATGTTTAAGTCTTCCGCTATAAGTTAAGCCAGGCCAAGGGTTTGTTTGGGGCAAGCAATGGTTCTCGAGTGCCAGTCCCGCCCAAGGTGTAGGCTCGGGGTGTGACAAACTTGGTATCAGAGCATAGAGTTCAAGAGTCCTAGGGAGTCTATGAAGTCGTGTCTGTAGAGTCCTAGTTATCGGTGTGAAGCGAGCCACATCTATAATTGGGAGGCTGCAACACTTGGAAAAATTACCTCACTTCTTTCACACTTATTTCGTGCGTCAGAGTTTGATCTCTAAACAATTTCTTTTAATTCGTGCTTGCGCGTGTTTTTCAGTTAATCATGCCTCCACGAAGAGCATTCTGAGGTCGTCTTGTTAGGAGGAACGTTGAGGAGCAAGGGGTACCTAATGTACCTGAAGTGCAACCCCAAGGAGAAGCCAGAGAAGCAATTCGAATGTTGAGCCATGCTGTGACTAACCAGGTTGGCAACAAAGAGGATCTAGACAGGAAGGGGATGATACTTCGAGGATCCGAAGTTCTTGAGGATGAATCCTCCAAGTTTCACTGGCTCAAGCACTACTAAGATCCAGAGAACTTTATTGAGGAACTGCAAAAGGTATTTGAAGTTATGCACGTTGCCGATACTGAGCGAGTAGAACTAGTTGCATATCAACTGAATAATGTTTCTAGGACTTGGTTTGATCAGTGGAAGAAGGGTAGAGGTGAGGGAGCACAACCTGCGAGTTGGGCTTTGATGTTTGTGTAATCAAGACACAACTTTCAATGCAAGTGTCTACGATCGTACAATAGTTTAGTAACCCAACCAAGGGTTGGGATCGTTCCCAAGAGAGTGGTTTTGAGTATTAATAGAAAAATAAAATTAGTTCTAACTAGTCATACTAAAGACATTAACGATTAAAAACATTGTAAATTAAAGGGGGACACAAGAGTGTCAATTAACAATGGGGTTTTGTCACTAGTAAGTAAGAACAACAAAATAAACAAGGATTTCTAAGTAATGAAAGGGGATCCTTGGGACGTGACGGGAATACGGGTTAAGCTAGATTATTGGGTACATGCTTTTGATAGAAGATTCATAGAATATTTGGGAATAGGCTAAACTTTAATGGGGATAAGCTCTCTCTTGAGCAACTTACCCCGTTTCAAATGCATTCCTCTCGGATACCCACTTGCCGCATGAAGACCAGCCTACGCCTTAACCCACTCACTCTCTCGAGCTGAGTGTGTGGGAATGAGACTAGGATTCACTCTCTCGAGCTGAACCTCGTGTCAACCCACTCCCATCGGCAATCAATTTAGTAGTTTTAGTTTTACGACCTCTCTCTCGAGCAAGCCGAAAACACATAAATAAACTTGTATTTGCAGCTACAAATTCATTAAATTTATCCACAACTACTAAACGAAATCACAATTAAACTATGATTAAACTATCAGCAAGCAAGGCCCAACAATTATCTTAACCCATATTCGCTAAATCACACCCCAAGAATTGGGGTTTTTAGCCACACATGTATAAGAGATAGAAATTTATACCTAATTGATCTCGCATTCAACTGGGTATGAAGATTTAAGTCTTGATACAAGCCAAAATTGAAGAATCCAAGAGACCCAAATCCAAATCTTGAAGATGAAACCCCTTGGATCTTTAAGTCTTCAAAACCCTTTCAAACTTAGAGCAAAAATATCAAAAGTACTATTCTATATGAAAATTATAGTAATTGTTCAAACTTAAAAGTACAACTCTTACTAGTATTTATAGTTTTCACAGATTTGTGTAGCAGCAGATCATTCAGCGTCCTTAGTCGGAATTGCCGATCAACTCAGCGATTCACCTTTTGGTGTAGTTCATCGCCGTCTTGCACCAGCCTTCTGCATCGTCGTGCTCTGGGTCATTGGGCGACATGGTACTGCTTCACAGAACATCTTGGCGATGCGCCGACTGCTCCTTTTTCCGCCGACTTGATCCTTTCCTTCAGGGCTCAGCACACTGGAACAAAAGGCAAAGTAAGACCCTTCGGCGACTCGCCAAGTGGACTCGGTGAACCTCATGCCTTCATTTTTTTCATTCTTTTTAGCCTCTTCGTTCCTTTTTGCTAAGTAGTGTCCATGTTTTCTCTCAAACTTCAACTACCTGAAACGTAAGGGTTTTCATCAGATATTGAGACAAAATAAGCATTTGAGGACACAATTTCTATTAAAATATAGCCCTAAATGAGTCCAATTTGTGGACTTATCAGGCTTGTTTTGAGGAGGCCTTCTTGGGGTGTTTCTTTCCCCAAGAACTGAAAGAGGCCAAGGTACGAGAGTTTCTCACCCTTAAGTAGGATTCACTAAGTGTTCATGAGTACAACTTGAAGTTCACCCAACTTTCCCGATATGCTCCAGAGATAGTTACGGATATGAGAAGCACGATGAGTATTTCTGTTGCTGGGTTGTCCCGTCTATCAAACAAAGAGGGCAAGGCAGCCATGCTAATTGGGGACATAGATATAACAAGGTTGATGGTGTATGTGCAGCAGGTTGAAGAAGAGGAGCTGAGGGATAGGGAGGAGTTTAGAAACAAGAAAGCGAAGACATAGAATGAGTCAGGGCAGCAGAGGAATAATGTGAACCGGTCTTCTTTCCAACAAAAGCAAACGGGACCTGCTCCATCATCTGCTAGTGCACCTGCACCCAGAAACAAAAATGAGTACAATGGTCAGAATTCACAGAACTGCAGAGTTAGACCTGCACAGTCTCAGGGTAGTATGGCACAAGGATGTAACTGGGCTCCTGCATGTGCTAAGTGTGGAAGGACTCACCCAGGTAAGTGTCGCGATGGATCCACAGGTTGTTTCAAATGTGGACAAGAGGGTCACTTCATGAAAGAGTGTCGTAAGAACCATCAAGGTAATGGAAATCAGGGCAATAGAGCCCAATCTTCATCAATTGCTCCACCAGACAGGGCTGCACCTAGAGGAGTTACTTCCGGTACTGGCGGAGGAGCAAACCGCCTATATGCGATCACTTGTCGTCAAGAGCAAGAGAATTCTCCAGATGTTGTCACTGGTAAGATCAAAATCTTTACTCTTGATGTTTATGCTTTTCTAGATGATTAACGTTTCAACAACACTTCATCCAATTCTAAGTGTCAACGATCGCTAGTTAGTATAAAACCCAACTAACTAAGTTGGGGTTGAATCCCACAGGGAGCGGTACATGTTTAAGATTCAATAGGGAAGTATGAACTTGATCAAATCAGTCATAGGAATAAAAATTATCGAATAAAGACATCATTCAAATCAGGGGGTGACACAAATGTCAAATAGGGATTTTGGTTTTAGTTATCAACTACAAACAACAACAAACAATACGAATTAACAATAATGAGATGAGTTCTTGGGATGTGATTCGATTATAGGCTATTATAGACAAATGGGTAATTGCAACTATTAGAAAATGGCTAAATATCAGTGAGTAAGCTAGGCTATAGAGGAGATAAACTTTCTCTCGAACAATTTACCCCGAATCAAGTTGATTTTTCTCGAACATCAACAAGCATGCAAAATAAGAACAACCCACACCTTAGTCCATTCACTCTCTCTCGGTGAATATGTGGAAAAGGGTTTAGGATTCACTCTCTTGAGCTGAACCCAGGTCAACCCAATACCTACAGACCATCAATCAAACACCTTAGTTATAAAACCTCTCTCTCGAGTAAGCCAAGAACACAAAGGTAGAACTGTATTTGCAACTACAATTCTTAAATTAAACCATAATAAATGATTGAACTCACTTCTAAATAGCATTTAAACTAACAATCAACAATACCCATAAACTAAATCAATCCATAATCACATAATCACACCCCAAGAATTGGGATTTTAGCTAGACATCATAAAAAGGTAAAAACAGTTACCAAATCGATTATCCATCAACTGGGTAAGTGTAGATTCATCCTTAAAATGTTCCAATTTGAAGAATCTCAAAGATCCACTTCCAATTTCTCAAAAGTGAAAAACTTCAATTCTTCAAAACTTAGGAAAAATTAGAGAAAACTATCTCACAAGTTCAAACCTAAATAAAAAAAAAATTCTAAAGAGTAATTGGTACTAAACTAAATGTTCAAAAATGTATTTATTGTCGCCAAAACTGTACTGTGCAGTGTCACTCGGCGAAGTAAGTCGGGCTCGCCGAACCACTCGATAATCCGCCCTTTAGTCATTTCTATCACCCTTCTGCCTTGGCCTTCAGCATCCTCAAGGTCTGTAACTTTGGGCGATTTAACACTGCATCGCGGAACCACTCAGCGATCCGCCGACTGCTCCTTTATCTCGCCAACTTGGTTCTTTCCTTCAGGGCTTGGCAGACTGGAACTTTAGGCGGTTAAGTAGCCATTCGGTGACTCGCCAAGTAGACTTGGTGATAACCAAGCTTGTATTTCTTCATTCTTGCAGCTCGCTTTGTTCCTTTTTGCAAATTAGTGTCCTTGATTTGTTCCTCAATCCATATACCTGGAAATCAAGGGTTTTACATCAGTTATTGGCACAAAATAAGCTTTTGAGGACACTAAATCTATATAAATAAAGCCCTAAATGAGTCCAAATCTCAGACTCATCACTAGACCCAGGAGCAAGTTTATCTTTTGTGACTCCTTATGTAGCAAATAATTTTGATGTTCTTTCTGAGAAACTTTGTGAACCCTTTTATATTTCTACACATGTTGGGGAGTCAATTATAGCTGAGCGAGTCTATCATGATTGTGTCATTTTCATCAATCACAAGAACACCATGGTTGATTTAGTTGAGTTAGACATGGTAGATTTCAATGTCATTCTTCGTATGGACTGGCTTCATGCCTGTTAAGCCTCCATTGATTGTAGAACTCGAGTTGTTAGGTTCCAAATTCCTAATGAGCCAGTTATAGAGTGGAGTACTAGTTCAGCAGTGCCTAAGGGTCGTTTAATTTCCTAACTTAAGGTGAGAAAGTTAGTTTCCAAGGGGTGTGTATATCACTTAGTCCGAGTTAATGACTCTAGTGTTGAGATACCTCCTATTCAGTCAGTTTCAGTAGTAAAAGAGTTTCCAGAAGTCTTTCCTGATTATCTTCCTGGATTCCCTCCTGAGAGAGATAGACTTCGGTATAGACACTCTTCCAGATACTCGTCCTATATCTATTCTACCATACAGAATGGCACCAGCAGAGTTAAAAGAGTTAAAAGAGCAGTTGAAAGATCTCTTAGATAAGTGTTTTATTCGACCAAGTGTCTCACCTTGGGGTGCTCCAGTCTTATTTGTGAGGAAGAAAGATGGTTCCCTTAGGATGTTTATAGACTACCGTCAATTGGACAAAGTTACCATCAAGAATAAGTATCCTCTTACGTGAATTGATTATTTTTTCTATCAGCTTCAGGGTGCTACCAGTTTCTCTAAGATAGACCTCAGATCAGGCAACCATCAGCTGAGGTTAAGGGAATGTGATATTCCAAAGACAACATTCAGAACCCGTTATGGTCATTATGAGTTCCTAGTCATGTCTTTTGATTTGACCAATGCACCTGCAACATTCATGGAACTTATGAATCGAGTATTCAAACCATATTTAGATATGTTTGTTATCATATTCATTGAAGACATACTAATCTATTCAAGGAATGAAGAAGATCATGTTAGCCATCTAGGAATAGTTGTCCAAACTTTAAAGGATAGAGAGTTATATGCCAAGTTCTCTAAGTGTGATTTTTGGCTTGAGGCTATGGCATTCTTAGGCCATATTATGTCTGGAGAGGGAATTAAAGTTGACACTCAGAAGGTAGAGGCAGTGCAAAATTGGCATTGACCCACATCTCCTACTGATATTAGGAGTTTCTTGGGGTTGGCTGGATATTATAGAAGGTTCGTAGAGGGGTTCTAGTCTATTTCATCCCCTTTGACCAAGTTAACTCAGAAAGCAGTGATGTTTCAATGGTCTGAAGCTTGTGAGAAAAGCTTCCAGGAATTGAAAAAGAGGTCGACTACTACCCAGTATTGACCTTACCAGAATGTACACAAGGCTTTGTTGTATATTGTGATGAGTCTAGATTTAGTTTGGGTTGTGTGTTAATGCAGAATGGCAAAGTTATAGCTTATGCCTCCAAACATTTGAAAGTTTATGAGAAGAATTACCCAACCCATGATCTAGAATTGGTTGTCGTAGTTTTTGATTTGAAAATATCACGTCATTGTCTGTATGGTGTTCATGTGGAGGTGTTCACCGATCACAAGAGTCTGCAGTATGTGTTTACTTAGAAAGAGCTTAATCTGAGACAACGAAGGTGGTTAGAGTTACTCAAGGATTATGACATGAATTCTTTATCACCTAGGTAAGGCTAATATGGTTAATGATGCCTTGAGTAGGTTGTCTATGGGTAGTACCGCCCATGTTAAGGAAGAAAAGAGAGAGTTAGCGAAAGATGTGAATAGACTTGCACGATTGGGAGTACATCTAATGGATTCCACTGAAGGAGGAGTAGTGGTGATGAATGGGACTGAATCATCATTAGTGTCAGAAGTAAAAGAGAAGCAAGACCAAGATCCCATTTTTCTTGAATTAAAGGTAAATGTTCATAAGCAAAAAGTATTGTATTTTTAACAAGGGGGAGATGGTGTATTTAGGTATCAAGGTAGGTTGTGTGTACCAAGGGTGGATGAACTTCAAGAGAGGATTATAGAGGAAGCTCATAGCTCCAGATATTCTATCCATCCGGGTTCCACAAAAATGTATCGTGATTTGAGAAAAATTTATTGGTGGAGTAGTATGAAGAAGGGCATTGCAGAGTTTGTTGCTAAGTGTCCGAATTGCCAACAAGTTAAAGTAGAGCATCAAAGTTCCCGGTGGTATGGCTCGTAATATAGAACTTCTGGAATGGATGTGGGAGATGATAAATATGGATTTCATCACAGGTTTGGCAAGGTCTCGCAGGCAACATGATTCTATTTGGGTGATTGTTGATAGAATGACAAAATCAGCCCACTTTTCGCCGGAAAAGACTACCCATTCGGCAAAATATTATGATAAGTTGTATATTCAATAAGTAGTTAGACTTCTTGGAGTTTCGGTCTCCATTATTTCAGACAGAGGTGCGCAATTTACTTCACAGTTTTGAAAGTCATTCCAAAAAGGCTTGGGTTCAAAGGTGAACTTAAGTACTGCTTTTCATCCTCAGACAGATGGTCAAGCAAAGCGCACTATTTAGACCTTAGAGGATATGTTGAGGGCTTGTGTGATTGATTTCAAAGGTAATTGGGATGATCACCTACCTCTTATTGAATTTGCTTACAATAATAGTTACCACTCTAGCATCCAGATCGCTCCTTATGAAGCTCTTATGGGAGAAGATATAGATCTCTTATTGGGTGGTTTGAAGTTGGTGAAGCTGGGTTGATAGGACCAGACTTAGTTCATCAAGCTATGGAGAAAGTGAAAGTAATTCAAGAAAGGTTGAAAACAGCGCAGAGTCATCAGAAATCCTACACTGATGTTAGGAGGAGGGAGTTAGAGTTTGAGGTAGATGATTGGGTATACTTAAAAGTTTCACCCATGAAGGGTGTTATGAGGTTTGGTAAGAAGGGGAAGCTTAGTCCCCGATATATTGGTCCTTATCGAATATCCAAGAGGATTGGCAATGTAGCTTATGAGTAAGAGCTACCACAAGAGTTAGCAACGGTTCATTCGATGTTACATACTTCAGTGCATGGGAGATCCTTCACTTATCATACCAACATAAGATATTGCTATCAAGGATAGCTTATCTTATGAGGAGATTCCAGTTTAGATTCTAGACCGTCAGGTTCGCAAGTTGAGAACCAAGGAAGTAGCATCAGTCAAAGTCCTTTGGAGGAATCAGTTTGTTGAGGAAGCTACTTGGGAAGCTGAAAAGGATATGAAGAAGAGATATCCACATCTCTTTGAACCCGGAGAAATTCCAGACTAAGGTACTAATTTTCTTCTTAGTACTTTTAAAATTTATATACTTGATGTGTTAGATTTGCTTGTTGGGTGTTTGAGATGAATGTTAGATGTTAAACCCTTAGCTTACTAAGAGTAATCTCATTCAAGGATGGATGTTCCAAAAGGGGAGATATTTTAACACCTCGCTATTTGAAAGAACTAGAAAGAGCTAGAATTAGAAAGAGTGATTTTTGGAAAGAATGAAAAATTTGGAAAATTGGTTATGTTAACTTAAGAATGAGTTTTGGGTCAACTTCAAACGACCATAAATCCTAGATCAGGATGAGTTAGGAGTACTTCCAGATACCGTAGGAAATATTATGGAATTATATTTCCAACGCCGCTGAGTTTGCATGATTCTGAGTTTGTATGAGTTAGATATGCTCATTAGAAGTTGAGTTGTTTGAATAAGGAAAGTCCAATCCGGATTTTGAAAGCGTAGTTTGGTCTTTTCCTTAACCAATTATTTTCTTTCGTTTTTGGTAATTAAATTAGGGTCAAATCAGAATTAGATCAGTTTAGAAAATTGGAAGTTCACGCTAGGGCTTGGAGAAAAGAGAAAAGAGGAGAAACGAGAAGAATAGTCAAGTTTCGTCAAGATCGTACTCTTTTGGTTGTGGCTTTCACCAAGGATTCAATCCTACGAGGTATGTGATATCACATACCATTGGGTTAATTCACCCACACGCCAATCATGATTCAATTCAGCGAAGTTGTATTGTTTTGAAAGCAAATCCTATGAGTTCTTGATGTTAATTCGTTTGAAATCTTGTGGGTTCTTGTTTTTGAAGTTTCTTGAGTTTGATTCATGATTTTAGGTGTGTTTTCGAGTAGAATCTTACATATATTGATGATATAGTCGATTCTAAGTGTTTGGGGAAGGAACCAAGTGAAATTAGAGGGTTTAGAGTTGAAAAATCAAAGTTTTCTGGGTAGGGGTCTGGGGTGCCGCACCAGCCAGCGCGCCCCACTTTGGTTTCTTAAGTTTTTCCCCTGGGTGCCACGCAAGATAGCACGCCCCAACTTCAGTTTTGAAGTTTTGGGTCGGCCACCCTGCGCCACTCAGAGCGCCAGGGACGCCAGGTCTCCTACTTTTTCCCACTTATTTCCGTACTAGTTCTTTAGCACGTACCTATGTTTCCTAGTTGATTCCAAAACTCTAAGATACGTTTAAACATCATGAAATCATCATTAACATGAGATCATGAGCCTTGAACCCATACTTTAATTCAAGGAAAGTTAAGAGTTAAATCAAGAGAAGTTAAGAGTCAAGTCAAGATGAGTTCAAAGAGTTTTCCAAAGTTTATCACAAATGTTTTAACTTTGTTTTAAGACTTGAGTTTTGAGTTGAGTAAAGAGTTAAGTTCATTTCCTCAAAATATTATATGGGAACTAAGTATTCCCAAGAGTTGAAATGTTTTCTCATTTAAGCAAGAAAGGAAACACTGATTTCCAAGAGAGCTTTTAAGCTAAGTTTTGAGTAATTATCTCAAACAAAAGAAAGAGTTTTGTTTTAAAAACATATGAGCTGAATATATTGTGGGAGTAGTATTGAGCACCGATATGGGGACGCGAGTTCATAATAACCTAAGTCTCCATAAACCATATAGACATCATGGGTAGAAAAAAAATCATACTTTTTAGATGACTCCTAAATGCTTTTTAGCATAGACTAGTGGATCCACTTGGTGGTTGTCGGTTAGAGAAACTCCCACAGTATTATATTACTTTATATGTAATTGATTTGCTATTGTATTTCTTTAATACTTTGAATTGTCACCTACTATTTTAATAAACTTCACTATTATTGTTGGTTTACTTTGCATTTGAGTTGAGTTATTCATGAGTTGAGTAAAGTCAAGGTAAGTATTCCTTCCAGATTCCTTTCAAGCTTATGTTATGTTTAGTTTTCTCCTCGCATACTTGTACATTCAATGTACTGATGCCATTTGGCCTGCATCATTTTATGATGCAGACACCGATAATCAGGATCAGCATCCAGGGACCCGTTGATCCAGTTAAGCACTCAGAATAAGTTAGTGAACCTCCTTGCTTTTCAGAGTACTCCTTTTTCTTTTCTTTCTAGTAATCTAGTTGTTAGGATGATCGGGGATCTTGTCCCGACTTCCCTCTTTATTTTAGAGGCTTCATAGACGAGTAGTTATAGTTCTTTAGTATTTCCATTTTTAGTTGTATACGTTAAGACTTGGGTTGCCATTTTAGCTGAGTTATTATCACTTGAGTTATTTCATGA
>JAJOOS010001860.1:0-20000 GCA_029582725.1 Solanum chiquidenum
CCACAATGATAACATGAACCTGAACCCTGTCTACACTGCCCAGTGTGCGGCTTACCGCACTGTGTACAATGAGGAGTGGGATGTCTTACCTGTACGGAACGATCCTGTTGATGACCTTCAGGCTGGCCTGAGCTCTGACCTGGTCCTAACTGACTATAACGATCAAACCGCGGTCCCTGCACCTGTGGTGAGACACTACCCACTGCCCGAGGTGGATATCGATGGAAAGGGGGCCTAAAATCACCATGTGGCTCCCTATAAGACCCCATAGTACGGGCCCTCTTACTCTGCTCCCTATCCCTGCGTGTATCACAAATCCGTTTAGAAAGGTCCTCTGTAGTCTGAGCGAAAGCCTGTATGCGGGAAATATCTACATCATCTGATAGGGATGCTACCCTACAATCTCTGATCAAATGATCTGCCAAACCATCAACATAACGATGAACTCTGGCTCTCATGGTATGTACAATATCTGGTGCATATCTTGCCAAAGAATTAAACATGTGGCTATAATCCCTCCCACTCATGGTTCCTTGATTCAGATTGATAAACCGGTCAAGACGGGCCTCTCGAACTTCCCGTGGCAAATAGTGGGCAATGAAGGCCTCAGAGAAGTCCTCCCACTCTGCTGGCGGAGCATCAGGTCCTCTAGATCTCTCCCATGCCTCATACCAAAGGATGGCTACATCACGTAGCTGAAAAGAAGCCAACTCCACAGCCTCTGCGACGGAGTATGCATCACCCTCAATACTCTATATATGTGGTCTATAAAGTCTTGGGGATCCTCAGTAAGACTAGATCTTGTAAATAACGGAGGGGCCAAATGAAGAAACTCTCGTACCTTTGAACTTTCTGACCGGTCTCTCTGAATATCTACTCCTGACTCTAGTTGTCGCTCATGAATAGAAACCATCCTAGTCAACAACTAAACTGCCTCTCTCATCCCCTGCTCCCCAGAGATCTCTGGTGGAGAAACAATAGGTACTGGAGGTACTGTGTCCGTAGCTTCCTCAGGTACCAATGGAACTAGTGAGGCTGGGGGTACTGCATCACCTCAGGCTTCAATAGGTGCCAAGGAGGCTGGTACTAGGGGTATTGGAGATCCACCATGTGCCTCCGAGGGAAATCTATCTCTTTGACCCGGTGGGGAACGACTAGTACCTTCCCTTGGATCCATACCTATCTCTCGATCTGCCATATCCGGAGTGAGTGTAGCCTGTTAGATAAGAAACATAAAGCACGACTTAGATTTCAAATGTTCTTATACTTTTGCACTATAGCACGATGTATCAGTTTAATGAAATGTAACCATTCCTAAATGCCCTGTAGCCTCTTGATTATAAGTGTGGTGCACAACATACCCATAAACAAGACTCTACTAGACACAACTTGTGGACCCCCCTGGGATACGACCTGCTCTGATACCAAGTTCGTCACGCCCCGAAATAGGGGCGTAACTGGCACTCGATACCCTAATACATCGAGTTACCCATTGAAACCTACTAACTAAACCAAACTTGTGAGGCAAAAATATTGGGAAGCACAATGTCTTAAAAAGTGAAGCCTGGACCTAGAGGTCATGACCTGAAAGAGAATAACCATACAAACAATGGTAGACCAAACCAAAAAAATAAAGATATACTATCTAGCCGACGAGGCCACAACCGAAAACATACCTACTTACAAAAAAAATAAAACCCAGAATATTGTGTCCACAATAGCCTCTATGAGTGACATAAGCACTGTTGAGACAAGGTCCCGACTATACCCAAACTGTACAACAAAAGTAAACCTCCTCTGATTGCCCCAGGATAAGATGGAGCTTACCAACTCAGAACTGAACCTGAATCCTAGCGGGTGGGTCGATTAGAGTCCCTGCATGTACCTGTTCGCACAAAACAAAAAGCAGCGTCCCCAGGCAAAGGGACGTCAGTACGAATAAAAATGTACTGGTATGTAAAGCGAAAAGTAAAATTATAAACATTTACTGTAAAAGGGTAATAGATATACCACCTGAACTGAAACCCAATTAATCTCCATGGCTGACCTTTAGCCCCCCCAGTACTACTTAAATATGCATGGTATGCTCGTATAATCGTATGTCGTGAATACATACATATATATATATATATGCAAATGCATGACATACCCAACCAAATGCTAGCAATGGTGGTGCTTTCCGGTAGCGAACCGGCATCATATTCGCCAACTTGTGGCCATCTGTGTCTCATACGTATAAATATAGGCAACAGTCTCCATACCTCCCGATTATAGCTCGGGGGTAGAATGCATAGCATGTCATGTCATGGATTTATAACACCTATGAGTTACTGTTGTCATGTTGCCAATCTTGGCCCATTTGTAGTCTTGTTCTCATAACCCCATAATAACTTTCGTATAACATATAACAATCTCATGGAACTTGATATGTTCTTCCAAATAAGCTTGAAAAGTTAACCCGAATTTTATAAGGATAACCTAACCATGTTGATATTCATAACAAGTTTAAGGTGACTTACTTAGTTCCTAACTTGGTTCCTCGATAATTTATAAAAGAAATATTTCAAAAACCAAGTGTTCTAATAGTTTACATTTAAATTATATTTGAGAGTTTTGATGGTCGTGAGCTACTTTAAAGTTTTTCTTTGATAATAACCTTAGTGGAGAAAGAGGGCTGGTCATAAGTAGTAAGGGTCTCGCGTGACATTTTAATTCACATCACCCAAGGAAGAATACAAATTCATACGTGCAGACATATAATCAAGGAAACTGATAAAATGACGTGTAGATGTCGAACACTCTATTTATCCGAACGAGTGAAATATAAAAATAAAGAATCATGAAAATAATTCAGCTGTGATCCCAATACCTTTCACTGAAGGTCTTTCTAGCAAAAGAATAGCAAAATATCACATTCGGCGTTTTAGGAATTTCCGAGAAGTGGTGCTAAAATGAGGGACGTAGTTTCGCCTTAACATACCTTTTCAATGAATGCTAGAATGGCCGTAGCTTCTTCACGAAATTTGTTCCTTACGTCCTAAACGTTGTAAACACTATGTATACACAGCTGGTACACACTTATAAACAGTTCATAATTGTTCTTAAATCGGCAGGTTTGCCAAATGGCCTCAACTTGACGAAATGTCCGTAGAACTTCATAAAAACAATCATAAAAGAGTCTCGAGATGATTATCTTAGTTAACCAAGTGTAAACCTTGAATAAACTCCAATAACTACAAATTTATATCTTCAAAAACTTGCTCTAAACACAGCTAATAAAAGGGGAAAATGATTACCACGTGTAAAGATCACGTTTCTAGGCACGGGGGCAATCTTTAATGGTAGAAATCGTCGAAAACTTACCTTCATCATGAAAGTACTCCATAGGAACCTTCTCTTAAGATTTATTTCTGGTTTGGAAGTAAAATGAAATGTTTTCATGGCTTAAAACGTTGAGTAAGCCGACATACCACATTTTAAACCCGACCCGGATTCTGCCCCGACAGTCCGTAGTAAAACCCTCATAACTTTTTACTTCGATGTCGGTTGAATACGGGGTTTTGTGCGTTGCAGACTAGACTCGTAGGCGTTCGATTTAATTGGTGATAAGCCTTCTAACTCTTTGTATATTGGTAGAAAACATCCAAGACATTTTACCCAAAGTTAAGAAAATATTATTAGAGAAACTTCGATAACTTTTGCCGACTTCAGTTTCACTAATTTTCTTGAATTCCAAACTTAACATACGACCCTTGTGCTATTATAATACATAATAACACACTATTCTTATCATGTTTTACACTATAGGCTTATCCACAAGATATGGGACAAGTTAAACCTTTCAAACGGGCGAAGTTCTACCCGAGCCATTTCTTTTCTCATGAACTTTGTTTGAGGGGTTCCTTTGACCTAAAACTTTAGTTTAGTTCCTTGTTATTGCCACCTACTTGAAATCTTAATCTCCAATGTACGATACAAAGTCATATATACCTCATATAACCATGCCATACTACGCCACATATATTATGCACGATTAGAGAAAAACTATGGGATCTTACATTGGGGTTGGCCATAGTATCACTAGGCAAACCCCCCTGTTGTCTCAAATTGAGATGAGACGATATTTGACCCATTTGGATCTCCAACTACTTTATCGACACTGAATGGGAGGTGACGGTCTGGCTAAGGGTGGACACATCTTCTTTCATTTCTTTCAAGATTTTGTCTGACCCTTCAACTTTGTTGGGGATACGAGAGAGCATATTCTCAGGCCTACCACCTTCCGAATCCTTCGGCTTTTGGAGCTCATGGGGAGGCATATACCTGTCCTTTTCCCCATCTTTCCTGTTAGGATTTTGGTCCCTCCATTCTTTATCGCGATCCTTCCAACCATCTTCTCTATCCCAACCTTGGTTACCACCCTACCTAGGGTAGTTTGAACGATAACGACCTCTTTAGTTTGCTAGAAAATTTACTTTCTCATTATGCAAGGCTTCAAACTTCATCTCTTTAGGATTTCCACACCCGACCCCCACAACATTGACATTATGGGCACCATCCCCCGTGACATTTTTGGATAAAATGTCAATCTGTGTCATGATCTTGGCCATGTTTTGGTCTCTCTCATGATCTTTTTCCATCTGCTCCTTAGATAGCTTGAATGTGAGAGGGGAGACCTGGTCTTCACGAGTGTACCATGCTCTTTTTATGGTCGTCATCCCAACTAAAAGTTGGGCTGCTACTGCATATGGTTGCTGCATCAAGCCTCCAAGTGAAAGTTAGTCAGCGACACCTTTGTTTACCGAGTTCGGGCTTCGGTAAAAGTACTGTATCAGGACATTGTCAGGCAGACCATGAGTTGGGCATTGGAGCACCAACTTTTTGAATCGCAGCCAAGTCTCATGGATTGGCTCACCCTCTAGGCATTTAAAACTCTGAATGTTGTCCCGGAGAGTCATCATCTTCGAAGGAGGGAAAAATCTCACTTGAAATGCGTTTACCTATTCCTTCCAAGAAGTGATGAATTTGCGTGGCAACTCAGCCAACCACTTGCACGCCTCTCCCATCAATGAGAAAGGGAATCATCTTAACCGGACTGACTCCTGAGAGATATTTTTGAAAGAGAATGGTCCGCACACATCCACAAAGTTTCGAAGATGTTCGTGAGGATCCTCATGAGCCAATCCACTGAAAAGTTCCTTTAGTTGCAAGAGTTGCAACATAGTGCTCATTATGTGGAACACTGTATTTCCTTCGGCTGGAGGTAAACGAATGGCCCCAATACCTCCCATGAGATGGGGGTCATTAATGTTGGGCTCTTGGACATCGTTGAAATTTCCGATGTCGTCTTGGTGGCCCACCTGGCTACCGTTGCTGCCATTAACACTCATGCTTCCTGAAATATTCACACAAGCAAACAAAACAAAACTAAAAATTAAGTAAGTAAACTATGATTAAGAAGAACAAAATTTTTACTAAACTACAAATTCTCAAACAACACCACTCCCCGGCAGCGGCGCCATTTTGATATTTGCGTAATCAAGACACAACTTCCAATTCAAGTGTCTACGATCGTACAATAGTAAAGTAACCCAACCGAGGGTTAGGGTCGAGTCCCAAGGGAGTGGTTTTGAGAAGTAATAGAAAAATAAAATTAATCTCTAATTAGTCATAACTATAGATATTAACGATTAAAAACATACCAAATCTAAGGGGTGATGCAAGCATCAATTATCAATGGAGGTCTGTATTAATTAACAACTAAAAACAACAAAAATATAAGAAAATGAGATAGGGAGACAGGATTCTTGGGATGTGATAGGAATACGGGATAAACTAGACTATCGGGTACATGCTTTTGATGGTAGATTTATGAACATTTGTGACTAGGCCAGACTATAGTAGGGGTAAATTCTCTCTCGAGGAACTTACCCAGAATCAACTCGGTTTCTCTCGAACACCGAGTTTCCTCACTAAGCACATTCTCCGCCTTAGCCTATTCACTCTCTCGAGCTGAATGTGTCAAAAAAGGACTAGGATTCACTCTCTCGAGCTAAACTCATGTCACCCAATACCACCAACTATCAATTTAGTATTCTTAGTTTTACGACCTCTCTCTCGAACAAGCCAAAAACACTAAGATGAAATCATATTTGCAACTACAATCCCATTAAGTTCATACACAACTACTAAATGAAATCACATTTAAACAACAAATAAACCATCAACAAGCAAGACCCAAGAATTGGTGTTTTAGCTAGGCATGTAAACGAGATAAAAATGTATACCAATATCAGTTTCCATCAACTCGGTATGAAGAATTAAATCTTGAAACACATCAAGAGTGAAGAATCTTCGAGACCCACATCCAATTTCTTGGAGTTGAAACCCTTTGAATCTTCAAGGTCTTCGAACAAAGTCTCCAAAACCCTCTAAAATTTGAAACTGAAAATATTCTAAGTCTGAATAATAATTGTCTATGACTTGATACTAAGTTAACAATTTAAACAAGTATTTATAGTGTTTGAAAATTTGTGTTGTGGAGAATCACTCATCGCAGTTAGTCGGGATCATCGATATACTCGGTGGTCCGCTTTTTGGTCAATTTCATCGCCTTCTTGCTTTAGCCTTTTGCCTCTTCACGCTTTGAGTCATTGGGTGATATAGTACTGTTTCAAGAAACTACCCGGTGACACTTCGACTGCTCCATTTCATCGCCCACTTCATCTTGCCCTTCAGGGCTCAGCACACTGGAACAAAAGGTGATCTCCAGGCCGATCGGGGACTCACCAACTGGTCTCGGCGATCTTCAGGCCTTTATATCTCCGTTCTTTTCAGCAGCCTTGTTCCTTCTTGCCAAGTAGTGTCCATGCTTTGCCTCAAACTCCAAAATTCCTGAAACTGAATGATTTTCATCATATATTGAGACAAAATATGCATTTGAGGACACTAATTCTATCAAAATATAGCCCTAAATGAGTCCAATTTGTGGACTCATCAAAGACCTCCAGTTAATGTGGGGATCCAAACGGTGGACAAAGTTGTGATTGCCGACCTGGTCGATGATTTGCCAAGTAGTCCATGGGTTTGCCGAGTTTGACAGACGCCAATGATGGTCAAGTCGGGCTCGCCGACCTCTTTGACGAGTCGCCAACCTCTTCTGCGAGTCACCGACTGGCATTCTGCTCGTCAACCTGCACTTCTCAAGCACATTGCACACTTCAACCTGCAAAATCAACACATGATTATTTCTAAAACAAAAAATAAAGCAATAGAAACTTGGGTTGCCTCCAAAGAAGCGCCTTAGTTAACGTTGTGGCACGACGCAATTCCCTACTCAATTTTGATTTGTAGAGTAGAGACATGACAACACATGACCCATTTGGGTCTCCAGTAGCTGAATCAACATGGAATGAGACGCAATCATCTGATTCAGCAGTGAGACATTCTCTTTTATCTCATTCAACACTCTGTCGTGTTCTTCGACTTTGTGGAGAATGAGTGAGAGAATCTTTTCTAAGCGTCCACCCTTATACTCCTTGGGATTTATCCACTCTTGAGGGGGAATGTACCAATCTTTCTTTTTGTACGGTACCTCCAATTCCATAATCTATTAGGCTATGAGATCCTGAGTCAACAATGCGGCAAATACCTGGTCCTTCTTAGTCTCCTTGTTGGTGATGGCTATGTGATCAAGGAGTGGGGCGGCTATTGCATAGGGTAGTAGAGTGAGACCACCTGGGGAAATTTGGTCAGCCACTCCTCTTTTCTCAGGACCAAGACCTCTATAGAAGCATTTCAGTAGCATTTTATCTGGAATTCAATGAGTTGGGCACTGCTGCAATAGTTCCTTAAATCTTGGCCACAACTCATGAATATTCTCACCCTCTAATTGATTGAAAGTTAGGATGTTATCCCTGAGAATCATCAATTTCAAAAGAGGGTGGTCCATTGGGTCACTGTTGCTACAAAACATGCTCCTTTCTTCTATTCTAAACAAGCAACATGAAAACCAAAACTAAAAATAGGTAGATTCAACTATGACTAACCAGAACAAAATTCAACTTAACCAAAGAATCTTAACCAACACCACTCCCCGGCAGCGGTGCTATTTTGATTAACGTTTCAAAGACACTTCATCCAATTCCAAATGTCAACGATCACTAGTCAGTATATAACCCAACTAAATGAGTTGGGGTCGAATCCCACAGGGAGTGGTATGTGCTTAAGATTCAATAGGAAAGTATGAATATGATCAAGTTAGTCATAGGAATAGACATTTACAAATAAAAACATAATTCAAATCAGGAGGTGACACAAATCTCAAATAACATGGGGTTTTGGTTTTAATTATCAACTACAATAGCAGCAAACAATACGAAAGAACAATAAGGAGACGGGTTCTTGACATGTGATTCGATTATAGGCTAATATAGACAAATGGGTAATTGAAACTATTTGAAAACAGCTAGATATTAGTGATTAAGCTAGACTATAGAGGAGGTAAACTTTCTCTAGAATAATTTATCCTAAATCAAGTCGATTTCTCTCTAATATCGACAAGCATGCAAAATAAGAACAGCCTACGCCTTAATTTATTCAATCTCTAGAGTTGAATTTGTGGAAAAGGGTTTAGAATTTACTCTCTCGAGTTGAACCTATCACAATCCAATACCCAGAGACCATCAATCAATAATATTGGTTTTAAAACCTCTCTCTCTAACAAGCCAAAAACATGAAGGTAGAACTGCATTTGCAACTACAAATCTTAAATTAAACTGCAATTAATGATTGAAATCACTTTTAAATAGCATTTAGACTAACAATTAGCAATAGCCATAAACTAAATCAGCCCATTATCACACCCCAAGAATTGGGGTTTTAGCTAGTCATCATAAAAAGATAAAAATCGTTACCAAATTGAGTTTCCACCAACTAGGTAAGATTAATTTCATCCTTACAATGCTCCAAGTCGAAGAATCTCAAAGACCCACTTTCAATTTCTGAAAAGTGAAAACTTTAATCGTTCAAAAACTAGGAAAAACTAGAGAAAACTTGTCTTAATACTGAGAGTTCAAACTGAAAAATTATAATAATTCATAATTCAGTTAATTGATACTAAACTTAATGTTCAAAAACATATTTATAGTTGCCAAAAATGTGTTGCGAAGAGTCAGTCGGTGAAGTAAGTTGGGCTCACCGATCCACTCGGTGATCCACCCTTTGGTCAATTTCATCGCCTTTCTACCTTGACCTTCAGCATCCTCAAGTTTTATAACTTTGGGCGATCTAAAATTGCATTGCGGAACTACTCGGTGATTCACCAACTACTCGGCGATTCACCGACTGCTCCTTTCTCTCGCCAACTTGATTTTCTCCTTCAGGACGTGGAACACTTGAACTTTAGACGGTCAAGAGGCCGTTCGGTGACTCACCGAGTGGACTTGGCGATCACCAGGCGTACTTTTCTTCACTCTTTCAGCTTGCTTCGTTCCATTTTGCAATTTAGTATCCTAGCTTTGTTCCTCAATCCATATATCTGAAGATCAAGGGTTTTATATTAGTTGTTGGCACAAAATAAGCATTTGAGGACACTAATTCATTATAAATACAACCCTAAATGAGTCCAAATCTCGGACTCATCACCTGCCCATATGGAACTTTTGCCTTCAAATGGATGTCATTCGGGTTATTTAATGCTCTGGCAACATTTCAACGTTGCATGTTATCTATTTTTGTTGACATGGTGGAGGATTCAATGGAGGTAGTCATGGATGACTTCTCGGTTGTGGGTGACACTTTTGAAGCATGTTTAGCACACTTAGGGCAAGTTCTCCAAAGATGTGTGGAGACAAATTTGGTCCTAAATTGTGAAAAATGCCACTTCATAGTTAAGGAAGGTATAGTTCTTGGTCACAAAGTGTCACAAAAGGGGCTGGAGGTTGATAAAGAGAAGATTGAAGTGATTGAGAAGTTACCACCACCAATTTTGGTGAAGGGTGTTCGCAGTTTCTTGAGGCATGCCAGTTTTTACTGGAGGTTCATCAAAGACTTCTCAAAGATTGCACATCCTCTATTCAAACTCTTGGAGAAGGAGGTGAAATTCCACTTTTATGATGCTAGCATAGTGTCTTTCAAGTGCTTGAAAGAAAAATTGGTCTCCACCCCGATTATCATAAGTAACAATTGGTCCGAATCCTTTGAAGTGATATTTGATACAAGCGGCACAACATTAGGTGTTGTATTGGGGAAAAAATGCAACAAACTATTTCACCTCATTTACTACGCAAGAAAAACTCTAAAGAGTGCTCAAAGTAACTATACAGTTACAGAACATAATTACTTGCGGTAGTATATGCTTTTGAGAAGTTCCAGACATACTTGCTAGGAACTAAAGTGGTTGTTCACACTGATCATACTGCACTGCGGTATCTAATGGAAAATAAGGATGCCAAGCCAAGATTAATAAGGTGGGTGCTACTATTGCAAGAATTCGACTTAGAAGTCAAAGATAGGAGAGGTTGTGAAAAGCAGGTGGCTGACTACTTATCAAGATTGGAAGGCAAGGAAAATGACGATATAGAGATCGACATAAATGTCATATCCTGATGAACATGTATTCACGGTAACTCTCAAACAACCTCCGTGGTATGCTGATTTTGCCAACTGTGTAGTGTGTGGATTAATGCCGGAAGAACTGAACTTCTACAAACAAAAGAGGTTCTTGTTCGATGTTAAAAAGTACTTTTGAGATGAACCATATTTATGTAGAGAGTTTGCATACCATATCATTAGGTGATGCGTCCCGGAAGAAGATGCCATCGAAACTCTTCATGCTTGTCATGCTTTACCGATTGGGGGCATTATGGTGGTGTACGTACAACTTCTAAACTCTGCCAAAGTGGCTACTCTTGTTGTCCCTCTACAAAGATGCTCATGAGTTTTTTAAGAAGTGCACTCACTGTCAAAAACAATGTGGAGTGTCCAAAAGACACGAGTTGCCTCTTACGCCCATTTTAGAATTTGAGCTATTTGATGTTTGGGGAATAGATTTCATGGGCCCATTTATGAATTCATTTTGCAATAAGTATATTTTGGTGGCCGTAGATTATGTTTCTAAATGGGTGCAGGTTGTTGTACTTCCAAACAATGAAGAGAAAAATGTTATTCAATTCCTAAAACGCTACATCTTTGCTAGATTTGGTACTCCTTGGGCTATTATTAGTGATGGAGGATCCCACTTTTGCAACAAGTGGTTTTCAGCCTCATTGAGTAAGTATGGAGTGAAACATAAATTAGCAACTTTGTATCTCCCCCAAACAAGCGGCCAAGTTGAAGTGTCAAACTGGGAGATCAAAATCACCTTGGCCAAGATAGTGAATGCTAATAGGACTGATTGGTTTCGAAAGATGGTTGACGCGCTATGGGCATATCGCACCGCTTACAAAACATCAATCGGTATGTCTCTGTATCAGCTAGTCTTTGGTAAATCTTGCCATCTACCAGTTGAATTAGAACACAAAGCATTATGGGCATTGAAAGCTCTAAATCTGGACCGGACAAAGACTTCAAAAGAGAGAGTATAGCAGTTAAATGAGTTGGACGAATTCAGGTTCAAGGCTCACAAAAGTTCAGCCCTTTACAAGGAAAAGATGAAGAAATGGCATGATTCTAAAATCCTTAGGAGGGAGTTTAGAGTGGGAGACTGGGTGTTACTATATAACTCTCGACTTACACTCTTTTCAGGAAAGCTCAAGTCCAAATGGTCACGGTCGTTTAGAGTGACACAAGTGTTCACAAATGGTGACATCGAAGTTGAAGGTCAAGAAGGACCTGCATTCAAGTTGAATGGGCAACGCTTGAAGTTATACTTTGGCGAGTGCCAAGAGATTTCTCTAATTGAGGTGGTGTACCTGGAAGATGCTTGAGAACATTTCCACGTCGTGCCATAACGTTAAATAAGGTGCTTCTTGGGAGGTAACCCAAGTGCTAGTTTTTAAATAATGTGTGTTGATTTTGCAGGTGCAAGACATTGTGCAAGAAGAAGATGTTATTGGCGGATAGCTGAATCCGTTCGGCGAGCACGACATGGTTCACCTTATGGACTTAAAAATGGATCTGAGATACTGGAACATTGAGCGGAGATCTTCATCACACAGTGACTCACCGAGGTGCTTGGGCGACCCAATTTTCCCCGCCCTTCTGCTCCAACGCTGATAGCCTAATCCAATAGATGTTCGGTGAGGTTACAAGTCCATTTTACGAAGCACCAACCTGTTCGGCGATCTCATTCCTCCCCACCAATTTACCCCTTTTTGAGCGTGTTGCACACTAGAAATAAGGGTGATATCCAGACCTTTTGGCGAACCGCTGAGTCATTCGGCGCCTCTTCCAGTTTCTCGTCAAATGGGCACCTAGTGAAGATTCCTCGTCACCATGCTCTGCATGTTTACATACCACTATTTTATCTTTATTTGTTAGTTTTTATTTTTATTTTTATCTTTGTTTTATTTTATTTTTGGTATTTTCAGTTCTCTACTCACATTTGGGACAATGTTGAATGCTTTTGGTGGGGGTGTGCTTGGTCAGTGAGTTCCTTTGCTTGTTCAAAAAAAGTTACAAATTTGAGTGATCGGTCATGATCAACACCGATGACTTGAATTGTGCTCTTAATCGAACAAAAATGAATGCACGGCTAAGATGAGTCCAAATGAAGTTGCATAGATAATATGTGAACTTTTAACATCTCGTTGTGACTAGCTTGTCATCAAATTAAGTCTCTTGTGATGAACATTGCACACTAGCGAAAGTGTGGAGTCTTGTTTGATATTGGTGTCAATGCCTTGTGTGGTTAGCTTACCATGAACCTTGTTTGATTAGACCTAGAATTTTCCCCATTTGTCCAGTTGACTAAGTGATGCAAGCTCTCAAAATTATCTTAGGCAACAATCTTAAAGAGTGAAACAATTTGACATTATACCTCTTTTGTGGCCTACCTTGTGAGTGTGTGAACTTTACTTGAACACCCTTTGAGCCTTATCCTTTACTTGGAAGGAACTTGAGCAAATGAGACCTCTCTTTATCCATTGACCCACAATCCTCATGAAGTGTGATTTGTTTGAATAGCATGGATACCCTTTTTCTCTGTTCCAGGTACAAGTCAAGTTGAATTTACAAAAAATATTCAGTGTTAGAAGTATTCAAATCCATAAATTCACTACGAAACAAGGCCGGATCCAATTTGAGACTTTGGAAAACTTCAAATAGTAAACTGAAACTATCAATCATATTAATATTACATCTATGTAGATCAAGAAGTGCAAGAAAGTCCCCCTTCGATCCATGGTTGTGAAAAAAATGGAAACCCTCCATACAAAAAAAAGAGAGAAAAAGAAAAAGAATGAAAAAGTTGAGAAATAAAAGTTGTGAAAGTAGCAAAAGAAATGGAGTGTCCAATATTCCATGGGAAATAAATAATATGCTTAATTTTGAGCATGGGTGTAAATGATGATGAAAAGGATAGAAAGTGATGTTCATACCACATTTCATGAGGATAATATCCACTGAGCCTTAATGACCATACCTTTACACTAAGCCACATTACATGCTATGAAAAGACCTTTTTGATCTTGAGTGAGCTAAAATAAATGTTGGTTGAAAAATAAGGGCAAACCTATGGGCGAAGTCATGCATGTGTTCATCTTTGTGAGTATGAGAGTCGTATGTGATTCCTGAACTATAAATTGTTGAACCATTGTGTGTGATTATGGAATTATCTTTGTGCGAGGGCGTTTGAGTACCTGTGTTGAGCTTGAACTTGCATTTGAAGAAAGTATTGTGAATTTGAGAATCTTTTGATAATGGTGAGTCACAACCTGAACCTTTAAGTGCACAATTGATCCTTGCATGAGTAAGTTGAGTCTTGTTGTGGGCATTCATGATTGAGCATTGTGTAGCACTGTTTCAGACATCCTTTTTGAACTACTGAACTTGAGTTTTACTTAAGGACAAGTAAAAGTTTAAGTTGGGGGTGTTGATGAGTTCGAGATTTGGACTAATTTAGGGCTTTATTTACGATTATTTAGTGCCCTCAAATGCTTAGTTTCTGCTAATAACTGTTGTAGAACCCTTGATTTTCAGTTATATGGATTTAGGAACAAAGCAAAGGACACATTGTGTATCACCCCGGAAACTAGAACTAAACTAGAGATTTTTAGAGCTTTTCATAAGAGTTTTGGAGTGTGGTATGATGATTAAAATTCATAAAAAGGGTTCTCATACTTAGAATGGAGGTTTAAGGGTTAGGGCATCAAGGTACGACCACCCAAGGGATCCTTGAGGAGGACCTCAAAACAGCCCTAAAAGTTGTCAAAAATAGCCCACCTACGGATGCCATCTACTGGCCGTAGATGGACACACTCCCCATAGGTTGGGATCGTAGGTCAAGGACTGCCAAGGGATGAAAAGTTGAGCCTCCAGTACCCATCTACGACCTGCCAGTACGTGCAGTAGACCCATCCACGGTCCATGGATGGGTGGGGCGTAGGTCAACACAGAGTTTTAGTTTTAGTTTTTAGTTAGGGGTTTGGGGGTTAAGTTAGTAATTAATTAGGGGTTAAGGTAGGTCGGTTAGTTAGTTATTTAACCACCTATATTAGCTTAATAGGCCCCTAAAACTAATTCATTAACTCATTCATCTAAGAACCCCACATACTCTCCTAATAATTCTCTCTCTAGAAGTGAAGAAGAAAAAGAGAAGAGAAGAGGTCAGATTCCTCCATTGATGAGAGCTTGATTAGGGATATGAATTGAGGTATGTTATCTTAATCATCTATGGGTTCTTCCACCCATAGAGCCCCTCAAAATTTTCCTTCAATTGTGAAGTCAAAAACCCAATCTAGCTTGATTTTCCTTCTTACATTGTGGGTAGGGCTTAGGTATGATTCCAACCTAGTGGATAATACCTAATTATGCTTTTATTAGCATATAATTATGATATTATGATGAATTCATGTCATTTCTATGGTAAACCCTAGTCCATTTGAGGAATGTGATATTTTGTGGGTTTATGCCATTAGAGGTGAAATTGAAGGTTCATGAGTGATCTTCTTAAATCAATGTCATGTGTAGTAATTGTTCAAAGTTAGAATCACATAATCATGAATTGAACTAGACTTTATTGAATATGAATGATCATGACTTGTAAAGATGAAATTGAACCTTTATGATCAATTATTACTAGAATCACCTAGTAATGAAGAATATGATTAGAAATACCTTAAGTTTAGGAATGAATGGTGATAATAAGAAGTAAATCTTTGAGTATAAGGCTTGTAGTCATGAAGGTTGATCACTAGGATTTTGAGATTAAAGCCAATGTGATGATCTAGATGTTTAAGGCTTTGAGAGTAAAGGCTAAAAGAGAATAGAAGCTTAAATGGATAGAGTTGCGGTGGATGATATTTTCCTACCTAATCTACCTAATAAATGCTTGAATATGTGAAGTGATAGATTCACTTGAGTCATGATGATACCATTGTCTAATGTAGAATTCTAGATATGGTATGTATGTTAGAATAGGACATTACATGAAAGGTTCTCTCACATAGAATGATTCTTGGTTGAAAAGTTTTCTCACCTAAAATGAATATAAGTCCTAGGACTCTAATATGTGATGAGGCTTGTGGTGATTCCCCTAAATGACCTTTACTTGATAGGAATGTGTGGTCAGTTCCCTTACTCCTAATTAGTTAAGCATGGGGAGTGTGAGGTGATTACCATTTATATATGTGAGACTCCCAAGGCAAGAGGTGATTACCCATTAGCCTTTATGTTGATCATGGAGGCAATTACCTATGATTACTATGTGTTGATGTGGAAGCGGGCACCTACATTGCACATTAAAATAGATATGGAGGTGAATACCTATATCACCTTAAAATGAATATGGAGGCGAATACCTATATTCCTCTAATAATGAACATGGAGGCAAATACCTATGATTCATTGATTGGATGACTAGAGGTGAATACCCTTGTCTTTATGATTCATTGATTTTATGTCTAGAGGTGAATACCCTTGTCTTTATGATTCATTGATTTTATGACTAGAGGTGAATACCCTTGTCTTAATGATTCCATGATATGTGTGGCTTGAGGTGACTTCCCTTTTCCTTCACGATGAACTAAACATTTATGCCTTGAGGTGACTCCCCCTTGCATTTATGAACATGAGCACGATTAGTTTAGATAGTAGTTCTAGCTAACTCTCCAATACATGCATGACTAAGAGGTGATTACCCTTGTCTTTATGATGTTAAGAGATGATAAACATGAATGATGAACCTAAAGTGTCTAGCTTAGGATGGGTAGGATTATGGGGTCTTGTTCATGCATGGCACAAACTTGCCTTAAGGTGACTCATGAGGTGTTTCTCTTATATGATGTATGCTTAGATAGAATTGCACTATAGTTGCCTTCCTTGACATGATATGATTGACTAAAGGTGATAGTTCCCTTGTCTAAATGAAGTAAGCTAGTAATGAGACCAAAGTAGGGTAAATATGACTATGATGACTTCAAGGTTATGCTTAGTGTGAAGGGTAGTATGGGATGCCTTTCATACATTGCACAAGTGTACTTTGAGGTTACTTAGGAGTATGGTTCCCTTATGGTAAGAAGAACTTACGAGTTGACCATGTATATAGACTATGATTAAGATGACCAAAAAGGGATACTTGGCTTGGGTGGGATTATGGGATTCTATTCATACTTTGCACTTGTATGCTTTTGAGGTTACTTGAGAATGGTTTTATTATGGTAGAGATGACTAAGAGTCAATTATGCTTATATGATGCTTATGCTAAAGACTTAGTTTATTATGATTATGACTTATATCCTATGCTCATTAACTATATCTTATGTTGACTTATGATTATAGAATGCTTATGTTGGAGATTATGCTATGACTATGTTATTATCTCTTATGCTTATGTCTTATGTTGACTAACCATTTGATATGCTTTTATGGTGTTGTGCTAGCTATCATATTTGGTACATTTTGTACCAACGCATATTGCCTACATTCTAATCAAATGTAGGGTTTGGAGATTGAGTGCTACTCTTGGAGATAGGTTCTAGAAGTTGCAAGAAGTTGTAGATCTTTGTGAGTCCTCATAGCTTTGAGGACAACACCCACATTTCCTTTATGTATTTATTTTCATGTTGAGACTATTCTATGGGCGGTGTCCCAAGAGTTTATTCTTAAAGTTGTATTAGATGGTTTGAGACAGAGTATAGAAAGACTTCCGCTTGATATTATGAAAATGACTTCGATTGTAAAAGTTTTAAATTTTCCTGTATTTTCTATTCTTTTATGTTATGATATGCTAAGGGCTTGTATGAGACCCATTCGGGTTCAAGTACGCTATGTTATGTCTAGGGGGTACCCTTAGGTCGTGACAAACTTGGTAATCAGAGCACAATATTAAGAATGGTTCTACGATTGTCTCAAACCACGTCTAGTAGAGTCTTGTTCATAAATGTGAAGCGCACCACATTTATGAATACGAGGCTATTGAATGCTTAGGAAACTTCACTTCTTCTTTCGCTAAATCGTGCCATAGAGTTTAGCTTTAGTAGGTCCTTCTCCTAATCCATGCCCTATGCTTTTTTGCAGGGTATGGCTAATACAAGGGTTAATGCTAGGAGAAATGAGGAAGGAAATGTGGATCAAGAGTTTCCTCTCCAAGTTCCACCCCAAGATCCTTCTCAAGCTCCAATTGACCCTATAGTGGAGAATGGGACTCATGCAGAATTTAGGCCCTCTATGCAATTATAGGCTAAAGCTGTGACGGCTCAATCCAATAGGGATGTTGGGCCCATGTGAATCCTAATATGAATCGCGTTGCCTTAAGAGTAAGGGAGTTCATTAAGATGAAACCTCCGGAGTTTTATGGCTCTAAGGTAGAGGAAGACCCTAAGGAGTTTGTAGATGAGATATGTAGGATTCTTGATATCATGAGGGTGACCTTGGTAGAGAAAGCAGTGTTAGCTGCTTACCAATTGAAAGGGGTAGCCCAAATATGGTATGGTCAATGGAAAGGGAGTAGACTGATAGAAGCGGGTCCTATTCAGTGGGATGTCTTTGAGAAGGCATTCCTTGATAGGTTCTTTCCCCTAGAATTGAGGGAGACTAAGATGCAAGAGCTTATCAACCTTAGGCAAGGTAGCATGAGTGTTCAAGAGTATTCCCCAAAGCTTACTCAACTCTCTAAGTATGCCCCAACCTTAGTGGAGAACTCAAGGTCAGAGATGAACCATTTCATGATGGGAGTATCCGAATTGGTAGAAAATGAATGTCTGGTGGCAATGCTTATAGATGATATGGATATCTCACGTCTTATGGTTTTCGCCCAATGAATGGAAGAGTCAAAACATAAGAAAGAACCTAAGGAGAAAAAGAGATCTAGATTGGATAAAGATGAGTTCTTGGATGATGAGTTTGATGGACATGGTCAACCTAAGTTTAGACAAAAGTTCCCTGGGCAAGGTCCCTCAAGTACTCCTAAGTTCAACCAAAAGAGGGTGTCTAACTTCGAGTCTCAAGAAGAGGGTAGTGAGATTCTATTATCGGGATGTAGTAAGTATGATAGAAGGCATGAGGGTGAATGCTTAGCGGGCTCTAATGTTTGTTTTGGTTGTGGTGAGATACGCCACAAGATAAGGCATTGCCCTAAGATTGCTAGAAATGAAGAGGATAATCGTTGGAGGTCCCAACCCTACCCTTCCTATGGTCCAATTGGTTTGGGTGGGAACGCTCCAAAGAATAATAGATCTTAAACTCTCCAATCTATTGAAGATCAACAATGATCTCCTCATATCCCTTCCGATATGTGTTTTATGCTTTAGTAAATTTTTGGATTTCTGGTCTTTGGTGACTTGTTATGATAGACTTTGATGTTGTATTTAGTATGAATAATGCTTTATTGTTGCCCTTATGTTATGAAAGATGTTTAGAAGAATTTATGTAGGCTTACTCCCAAGGGGGAGATAGTGTGCCAATCTAGCAAGGTTTTTGGTGTGGTTATGTTAGTTGATGGTAGAACTCGACTTAGTCATGATGAGTTTTGAGGTTTGTTGATAGATTGGTTGAATAGGGTATTTAAATAATGCCTAAATAGGTTGAGTGAATAAACTCCTCTAAGAAGGGTAGAAGTGTAATTTACCGTGGTTTAAAATCACCTTGTGTGATGAATGTGAAAGCTTAGTGATGACTTAGTTCGACCTTAGAATTGAAAGGCATGATGCTTAAAAAGGGTTTGTATATGCTTGCTCCCAAGGGGGAGATAATGTGCTTAGATAGCAAGGTCGTTGAGTGTACTTGATATTTATGAATTAGGTTTACTTGAAATTTTCACCTTGAGTGGTGTTAGTGAGATTGCTTATGAGTTAGTTTCTTAAAGAGAACTTCTCTAAATTAGAAGTACCGGTAGAAGTCTTAGACCGGTAAGTTAAGAAATAGAAGAACAAGGGAGTTGTTCAATGAAATTGTAGGAGTGATCTTTTAAGGGTTTAGTTGAGGGTGCTACTTTGGGAGGCCTAGGGCCAATGAGAAGTCCCAATATCCTCATCCTTCTTCCTTGTGTTCCTCCTTTAGCATTTAAGATCTTGAGAGTTTAAGATTCTCTTGGTTTGCTTTTATATGAAGTCATGTGTGAATAGTATGTTTCCATGATTTTCTTATGTGATGCATGTTCATTAAAATGCCTAGGCCTTGTTAGAAACGACTTATATGCATTGTATTCCTCATGTTGTAGTGCATTGAGTATATTTGCATATAAACTTCATGAGTTGATTATGAGCATGCCTTAGTTTTGGAGTTGAAAGGTTCCTCCTTGAAAAAATGCTTTTTTGAGAGTAAAATGCATTTAGGCTCCATGAGTGTATATTGAGCATGTTTTAATTAAGAGATGTTAGTTCCTCCTTGAGAATGGGTAAATA